>CM031240.1:1019610746-1019911400 GCA_018340775.1 Taxus wallichiana var. yunnanensis
TCCATATACATCATGATCACCATGAAACTACATCATATTAATGTCATAAAAGTGGGCTTCTATGAGCCGTATATCAAAATATATCATATCAATGACATAAAAAAATAGGCTTCTATGAGAATTATATCAAAACTATCATCAATACATATCATGAGTTAGTAAATGGAACTCTCCGAGGAACTCACTAAGAGGAGTAGTACTTCCCTCTCCTCTTTGATCACCAACACAACCAATGATTCCAACATCTCCCCAAATCCTCCCTTGCTACCACCTCCTCTCTTTGGTCTCTAAGGTGGGTGACCCACACTCGATGTACTAGTACTTAGGCCTGCCACCTTCATGGCCAAATAATCAACATACAATATAGCATTCGGATAGTCATGATTCAACATATCAATATAATGTAACTCTTCCCGTAGTGTCTAATAATGGGACATAGAAATTGTCCCTAGTACTACTGACTTCTCTCTACTATCTATTATCTCGTGGTCCTGGATCCACTAACCTCGTGGTTTGGATCCACTATCCTCTAGCCTTTTTCAACTAGCTCACACTCTTTGAGCCATCGCTTCCATCTCTACACTATAAAAATAAGACCCGATAATCCCCAAGGCATTCCTCATCCCATATCTCTGCTTTGCATGATATCAATATTTATCTATGATATCCTCAACCAACTACACTCAGAGTCCATCATGCTCAATAAATAAACTATCTCTCTTAGCCTATCAAATCATCCCGCACACTGAGATCATCCCTCTTTCTATGTCACATCTCTCTCTCCCTCCACTATGGCCTTCTTGGTAATCACCAATGCAATAGTTATAGCCAAATCACTATCACCTTCCTCCTCATCATAATCATCATCATCAACATCATTGAAACCTAAATCACCTCCTAAGCATGTGCTCCTCCTCCACTCGAGCATAGACCCACATCACTCATTACACTACTTGGGTCCTTATTAAAATCCCTTACTACTTGAATCCACCATGTTATAAAATCCAGAGTGACCCCGCATCATCAAGTGGCACAATCTCACCATCCTCATTAGGGCCCATATCCCCTTCTCATCAAAAATGATCATGGGTCTCATCACAATGGCCCTTGAAGTATTACTTTTCCATCCTCCCACCTATACTATATGGGCTCCTCACATATACCATGAACCAATCTAAACTATCTCATCACCCAATATATGATATCAAGCCACATAACCTTGATGTAAACCTATCAACTCATGGGGATACTCAAGCCAGCAAGAAAATCTAGATAAGGCCTCCATATTACATCACCCACCTACAATCTAGATAATAACTCTCAATAATACCCTATCCTCCTCCTCTTCTCCACACAACCCATGTTTGATCTCCACCTCATGAATGCTAGATGATCATCACTAATCCCCATGGAAACCCCACTAGTCTGAGCAATGGAAATGTGCTCAAAGGCCCAATCCTATAGAAGAAAGGCCACATCAATCCCATACCTCTTGCGGGCCTTCTAGGCCCAAAACTCCTTGAAATTATATGCAAGTAGGGTAGGACCCCACTCAAAAATAATACAATGCTCCATCATCTCAACCATAACACTAGTCATCATCCATGGAAAAAACCACCTACATAATAACAGTAAATCATAACAAATGATAGCCATCATCATCATAGTCATATCGGGTACAACCCTCTCTCTTAGATGAATATAATCTCTCATAAGAAAAATCCCTTACTCATATTAAACATCCTCTACATCCTCTCCATATAATATAGTCATCACATCAGCCCTCTCCACCTTAGTAATAATATATATGCCCTCTCCATGGATAGGTAGTCTCAAGATACAATGTACATCCTCTAGAGTAATCATAATCTCCCCAGTAGGAAACCAAAAATATAGGTGGAAGGATTCCACCTCTCTAACAATTCCAACATCAAACTATGACATTTTTGAATCCACATATAAGTCCTCAAGTAGCACTTTAACCCACTTGATTCAATATACTCCCACTCATCATCTCTCATGTCATCCATCACGCTATCCCAAGATCAGTGGTATATGATCACATATAGTTAACTTAACATCTACTTGTAGACAAAAACAAAAATACAAGCATTAACATCATCATAAACAAATATATATTAGAAATATCATCCAAAACATATCAAAAACATCTTTACATTAAAACATCAACATCAACATTATCAACTAAAATACCAACAACATCTAAAACATCAAAACATATCATTAACATCAACATCAACATCATCAAAAATATAATTAAATACCCACAATAACTAAACATAAAAAATCAATAGTCAAATTGGAACCACAAACACCATAAAACATTAACATAATTCCATAAGATCTCACATTTTTCAAAATTACAAATTGCTATATAGCAGTTGAATCACCTGCGATTCACATGAATCACTAGTGATTCCTGTGCATCAAACCTAGGGCATCCGAATGCCCAAAATGTGGTAAAAAAATCCTAAAACTATGAAAACGAATGAAAACAAAAAAAGTAGGTAAAATGACCTATCTTAGCCATCATGGGCTTGCGCTTCCTTCTCAAAGATTCCATTTTGTCAAACTATCACCTCTTTCCTCCAAAAACATTTTTAGCCCCAATAAACTCTCGTCAAATTGTATTTGACTTGGTAACAATGAGCCTAATCACCATGCGAACGGCTATTTATAGCCCAATTTTTACATTAGGGTAATCATCGATGGTTATTTCATCAATCACTAGTGATTCGTCCCAATTTAGCCATCATCCTTTTGTTTTTCCCAAAATCATGTCAATCATTACTCTTTTCACAAAAAAATTCCTTTTGAAGGACCCTAGTCTTTAAAAAATTAATCGAACAAATAAAGTCAACATCGATATTTTCCATATGTCTATGGGACGTGTGCCCTTTGGCCCCCATCACTTGACATTCCTATCTATTTAGCCTACTTTCACGGATCACATGACTATAGGTATCGAACCCTTTGGTTCCCCTATCATTTGGTCCTTTGGTAGCACAATTTTTCTATACCCCTTGATTGGGGCAAATTTTACGAAACACATCATATGCAAACATTGGTTTTCCTTGTATTGGGTTGTAGTTGGATCACCCATACAAATCAACTCTTCATTGTTTTTGTCTAACACTTTTCCATTAAAACCACTAGAAAAAAGGGGAAAATGTAGACACCAAAAATATACACTCCATCATCCTTGTCCAAATCATTAATTAAACATACCAATATTTAATATAATGCACCCTCCTCTTAATTAATCACATGACATCCCACAAAAACACCCTTTATCTCTATTCAATTAATCAATTAATTTGATATCTTATACTCCCCCTTTTACCTTTATCTAATTAATTAAATACATGCCCAAGGCCACATACTACATCCCCATTTTTAAATTATCATATCCACCTATGAAAATCATTATTTTCCCTTTATCTTAAATAACACCTAATTATCTAGTCTAACCTAATCATTTTCCTAACTATCCAAATATTCCATAAAAAAAATTTTCACCTATTTCCTAACTCCTTCTCTCAAAGAACCTATAATTATCATCTACAAACCTATTTAAATTATTCATAAACCTAGAAAAGGCTAAGTCATAACATAATCTAGCCAAATTTATTTTATTCCTTCATCATCATTACCAACCCGACACATTTCGAACCACTTAACAACTTGCACCTCAAAATCCCACACAAGAACCTTGATTTAGAAAGTTGTTCCAACCATTTACTAAAAAAATAGACAAATGAAAATTTTCAGTGATTACATGAATCATCGATCATAACTTAAGAGAATTTTTCATTCTCATTTTGGGATCATTCACCTACATGATTCGAAGCTTGAGTCTTCTACTTGATTCCATCATGTTTCAATTTTTAAAACTATAATCCAAAATTGTTATTCATAAATAATCAAACATCTTGGAGTCAATTTAGAGCCCTTATAAACAAGAATCTCTTCATTCCATTACTGTGCATTATCAACTTCCTAAATCATCAGTCATCAAGTTTATTAATCATTCATAGATTGATATCAAGATCCGTATTATTTACATTTTCATTTATGCATTTCACATCATTATTTAAGTCTCTATAATTCCATAATTCTAAATTAATAAGTTGGATATTATATATAATTATTCTATAATTATTCTCTAGAATTGCGATTCTTGATATTTTTTATTTCTATTACCTTCATCAACATTCATCTAAATTTATTAATATTTCATTACAAATCTATATTTCGCTAACACTCTTTCAACATGGTTTATTTTAGATGGCAATAGGTGGTCCAAGTCATGATATTCTCAGCATCAATTTGTTGCCCATTTCTTTTCATCCATTGTACTAGAACAATATGACATCCTACACAATCTTGAGTTGTGTGCTATTCACTCTACCCCTTTGGATCAGTTGTAGAATATTTTTGAGTCCACTCATCGATTCATGACATTGTAGAAGAATTTTGGGAAGCATACTTTGAGGTCCTATGCATCCAAGATGATCTAGCTTGGTTTGAATATCAATACAAAGATGAGTTAGAGGATTTGAGCTCCAAGTCCGAATATGAGAACAAAACTAACTTTGAGGATTCATATTTTGAATCTGAGCACCAAAATGACACTAAAGAGGATTATTAAGACTTATTTAAACAAAAATACACTAAAGATGAGAATTTAGGTTTCTCTCGAAGAAGATAATATGGATTTCACTAAAGAATAAAATTCTCCTTCCTCTGAGAATTCAAATTCTTATTTAGATTTTGATTTTGAACCATTGTTCATATCTATCATTTCCTATCATTTAGTAGATCTATATATGTAATAACGTAAAATTTTCAAAACATTTATTATTACCGTATATCAAATATCATTTATTGTTTTTGTACCCACTTAATTATAAAAGAGTATTGACACCCTTATCGAAGTCCTTTGATTTTCTGGGAATGGCCTTTTCAAGAAATCCACCTCATATTTTACAAATCATATTTTTTTAGTGTCTATCATCTCTGGTGTTCTCACAGGAAGAGAGCCTAAATATTTTTGTATATGGAGTGCAACCATCAAGAATCAATCATCCACATCCACATGTATCTCTAAACCCCGTCATTCTAAGGTTAGGTATGTATTATTTCATTTTTTATTTAATTAATTTGAAGAGGAAGGATTTAATCTCAACAATTTTGTTTTAAATTTTTAACTATGGAGAAGTTGGTCATTTTTATATTAAGTTCCATCATAAGCTCAAATATGAAAATGGTGAAGAAAATGATGAATAACATGAAAAGAAAAATCATAGGCCTCGAAGAAGAAGAATTTAAAAAAATTGAGAATTAAAAAATATCCAAGAAGAGTTTCTATTTAAAGAAGGATATTGTTCATCTTAGGTAAGTAGTTGTGAGGATGTTTCGATTTTGACTCTAAATCAAGATGGTAATATAGGTGATGAAGTCCTGTTCATGGCCAAAGATGTTATGAGATCTATGAGTGAATACTCCATATTAGTTGGTGACTCTATTTACTTTGATGAAGAATGAGGAGATGGTATAGGGACTAATATAATGTGTGTTTAGATAGAGATAAATTGTGTTGATAAGATGAGAGCACAATTCAAAGATTATGAAGGGAAGATCCATGGCCTTTATAAGTAACATTCATCTCATATAGGTAAGCTTGATGAAACATTCAAAAGGTTAGAAATGTAGAGGAGTTCCATGACTTTAATCCTGGAATCCAAATAATAATGTATTATTATTGAAGAAGATATGATCCTTCTAAGGGGAGAGTTTTCTCAATCAACTAATGAGCTAAGACATTTCATAAGTTTGAAAAAATATCCAAATACCTTGATGATCTATTGAGAAGTCTAAGATCTGGTAGATACATGACTAGTTTGGGGTTCAAGGATGACCTCTAAGGAAAAATTTAACAAAACCGCCTAAAAAACTTATAGAAATCATGAAGAATATGGCCAAAAATAGATTTGTTAAGTAGGAAAATTATCTAAAATCAACATTTGTGGCATTGGAAAAATAGGATATATTTTTGAAGGAAATTTTTATGGAGTGGCGAATGAAGGATAACTTTTCATATTATGGACTTAGCCATTCTTTTCAAGTATAGGACCACTTTACATTTGAAAGACTTTGTCAAATATAAAATACCCACTAGTTATAGAGACTCCACCACACATCCAAAATCCAACCAAATACATGATAATTTTCACCATTCCATAAATCTATGAGCTAAAGGATTTTCATGGAATTAAATCCCATAGAATAATTCATAATTAATATAAATTTTGGGTCTAGAGTTATGTGGTCGGGTCTTCACTCAACATCAACGAAGCGACATGTGATGACCAAGGAAGGAGATACATGGTGGAGATCAAGAGCATAAATAGGGACATGTGTTGACATTTTGAACCTCTTCAAAGAGATTGGGTTCCACATAGTGATTATTTTATATAATCTATATCTATTTATATATTTAAAATTTAATCAAATTTCAAAAAACATTCCCAAATATGTGTGTGAATGAGACCAAATGACCATGAAGGTTGAGTATATTTCTTGGTGATCTAAGAATATTTTTAAATCCTAGCCCGTCAATCATGTGGAAATTCAATAAAAATATAAGTTATGATTGGAGAATCGTTGGCTATTTGCATGGGACAAATTAATGTTTCAAGAAATTTTAGGTGAAACGTGGGCACTACTATGGTCATAAAAATAGCCAAATTCACAATTAAAATTCCTACTTTTAGCTAAATTATGAATATTGGACACTAAAGTTTTCCATGATTACTATAAAGGAAAAAAGTAATGCAAGATGAAACTATACCAAGAAAATGAGTTGAAGGATCGAGCACTAAAGAGGAGAAAAAGGTGAGAAACTTCAAAGACAAAGTGAAAACAAAGTTTGTGAGGCAGCCTAATGCATCAAGGTATGAAAAATATTTTAATGGATATTGTTATACTTGTAATGGTTTTAGGCATAGAGAAAAGAAGTGTAGTAGGTTTATTAAAGATGGTCATCCATGGAGGATAATAGAGATGATTAGAAAAAGAACACCATTTTCTATAATTGTCATGGCATAAGACATACTACTAGGTAGTGATTATATGAACCATCTAGTCATAATTAGATAAATGAAAGTCCTAATTGTAAGAATGAATTTGTGTTCTTAAACTACAACAATGTTGTAGTGAATGTTGGACACGTTCACTTTAGAGATTATTATGATCCTTCAAGGAAACTAGGAGGTTTCAAGGTCCTAATGTGCAAAAGAAGAAGAAATGCAAGATATGAGCCATAGTAAGTCATGAAATTCAATCTAATATAACTATTGAAGAAAAAAGAATATTCTCAAGGTGATGATTAGAAGAAAGAACAAAAAGATGAGTCACAAATGTCAAATAAGGCATGGTACCTCTTTGACTTGTTTTTCTAGACTCCTCATGTAATATGATATCTTTAATAGGCTTCTTAGAGACATTTCTCATCCATATGAAGTATGGTGTTAAGGGGGAGAAGGAATGGTTTGAAGTATGATGTTGTAGAATCAAAATCATGGTGACAAGGTATGTTCATTTTACTCTTGAAGGTCTCTAGTTTGATTTGGAGTTTGTTGAAGTAATGTCATGCTAGTAGGATTTGTAGAGAAGTATGATGTTGATGGTCTTTTTGTATAAAAATCCATCATTTTGAAGTATCTTTGTATGATCATATCATCTCGGGGGAGTTTCCATCATAATTTAGTTATCCATGAGCTATAAATGTGATTATTTAATGTAGTATGGGTTTCTCACTATGTAATTCCATTGGTCTTATGAGATGGGTATAATATTTTGGGCTCAAATTGATCAAAAGGCTTGTGTGACTCTGGTTTTATATGATATCAAGTCATATTATTGGTTTTTTATGTGATGATAAGGAATGCATGTGTAAACTTAAGGTTTGTTGCAGCTATGAAGATGTATATAGGAGATTCTTAAGGATCAAAATAGAGGTTGAAAAGTTTAGGTGCTTGATTCATCAAGAAGAAATTAATTTTGTATGATGACTTGATCATACCATCAAAGACAAGGTATAATGGTGCATTCTAGGTATGTTTGTGAGTTAGCTAGTTCTATATAATTTATCTTAGTTCTTGATTCATGTTATGAGGTGTATCAAGTGTTTTTTACATCATGGAAGTAGTATGGAGAATCTGCAAAGTAGACTAGGTCTGTGAAAGTCAATAAGGAAAGTTTTTCAGTTGGTAAGCATGGTTACAAGTCTATGTATGGATGTTTGATCTACAAAGATATCTCAAATATGAAGTATAGGATGATAAAATCGTTTAAAATTGAAAATGAAGACTTCAATCATGATAAAGGTCCATGAAGAGTATGCAAATGCATTATAAGCAGAGGTATGTTCTTAAGGTTTTTTTGTGAGTGGTAAGTTGTTTAGTAAGGGTAATCATGTCTTCATTTTATCCTAAGTATGAATTTTTAAATATTTTTGATATGATTGCATGAGTTAAGGGGAGTTTGAATGATTGTTATCCTTATGATGGGTAGCTACAAGTGTTTACAATTAGAGTATGTTGAAAGATTGCATCATGACAAAATAAAATATATTATTGTATATTGTAATGATGAGTTATAGGTGTATTAAGACCTCATGAGCCATGAAAAGGTTTTCAATGATCTCGAAATAGGTGTTTAAGGTGTCAATAAGGATAGCTTTGAATATTTTTGTATTGATTGTAGGTATTATCAAAAGGGTTGCATATCATTGGTCATCAAAATAAGATCCTAATGAGAGAAATAGTCGAGACAAGAAGTCCCTCCTCTTTGATGGGAGAGGTTCCCTTATTTAAAATCAAAAGTTATTTACAAATGTACAACACATAACTTGGATGTGGAACTTAGTATCATGAAAGCTTCATGAACTGAAATAGATTATCAATCAAAAATCATAGAAGAATGAAGACAAGGAAATGAGTAGAAAGCATTTTCCCGAATTATAGGTGACAAAATAATTCCTTATGCATGCCAGGAATACAATGAATTGGAATTGGAACATTTGTATTTGAATTATTAAGGTGTAATTTGGAGGGACACATACAGTTCCATAAATAACATCTACAAGAATACAAAGCTTCTTGGTATTATACGGATAAATGATCTAATAATATTTAATGAGATAGCTACGAAATAAAGGAATCAGATGAACAAAGAAATAAGATCCTTTGTATTGATTGCCATACTATTTCTTACACTTTCATAAATAAGCCAAGTTCCTCCTCACAATGGTGAAGAGATACCATTATATAGTTTACAAATCAGTTACTC
Source organism: Taxus wallichiana var. yunnanensis (assembly GCA_018340775.1). Taxonomy (NCBI): domain Eukaryota; kingdom Viridiplantae; phylum Streptophyta; class Pinopsida; order Cupressales; family Taxaceae; genus Taxus; species Taxus wallichiana. Next base: position 1,019,620,122 of record CM031240.1, read on the forward strand.
TTGGTAACTACTTATTTTAATTAATGCTTAGTTAAAGGGCTACTAATCACAATACCCCAACTAATTACAATAAATCCAAGATGAAGAAAAGAAGAAAGGAGAAGAATCAGGAGAAGAAGACAGGCGTTCATGATTGAGAGGGGCCCATTGATTTTATAATCCACTGTCTAAATCTTTTCAACACCTCTGCTATGTCTCTGCCATGTGGGACTGATGTGTTGGCAGTGGACTGGGTCCAAAATCTGAGGCACTTCTCCATCTCTTTGTCAAATTTGACATGTGTATGATAATATTTATTCACTTCTTCAATAAATACTAGAGAGAGTAGATCTCCTTCATCTTTTCCTTGGAAATAGAATCCTCCTTGAACAAATTATCTTTGACAAAAGCTCTGAATTGAGATTTGATTTCTTGCAAGGAGAGGGGTACACCGGAGGTCTCATCATGGAGGTGAAAATGTATATCTTTGAAAGCAGATACCACCAAAGTCTTGAAGGCCTCACCCTTCTGCTAGCTATTCTTCAATTCTCCCAAAGCCTCCTCCAACACCTTGATTTTCCATTCCACACTGTATACCCATGATTTTGACAAATTGTCTTTTGCATCATCAAAGACCTTGCTCGCCATCAAAATATTTTCATCAGTCTACCCCATAAGGTGAAGGTCTACTATGCATGCTGCTCCAGTTTGAGTTCTTTATCTATATTTCCCGTAGTGGAGGAGAGTTTCTGTTGTAGCTTATTTACCTTCTCATTGAGTTTGAAGGCTTCATCAATGAAATTCAATCCTGTAATGAGCATATCATCCACCATGGCCTCCATAGCCCTTCCATAGATGGAATATCTATGTATATCTTTGATACTCTAGACTTCATCTTGACTAAGGATTACAGGTGGTGGAAGAGTGGTCAGTGGGGTGGGGTCTAAAACTTTGTCCTTGGACAACAATGACTTGATGAAACCTGCAAGAACTTGAGCCTACTCTTCCAGCTGCTCTATAGTTTGTTTCCCTTTTTCTACTCTCCCAATGACCCTGGTGATTGTTTCTTAGAGATTGTGAATCTCACCTTCAGGGGTGGACTCTCCCATAGGGATCCTCGAGAGCTCAAGATCAGATGCTTGCAAATCATGCTCTGGCTTGTCTACTTTGGGCTTGGCTATCTCCAAGAATTACTAGCCCTAAGAATCAGATACTATTCTAGAGGTAGTCCTAGCCTTCTTAGCGGGAGTAGGAGGAGTAGTGCCTAATAAGGCCGCCAAGGCATCAAAATTGGGTCCTGAGATTCGGGAGGAAGACTTTCTCTTCCTACTATCGATGAATGGCTATACCCATGCAAAGGAGGAGGAAGAAGAAGGTGGGGCAAGAGGGCCAAGAGAAAGGGAACTCATGGCACTCAAAGTGTGCACTATTGTTGCCTCCAGTTGAGATATGAGTGGAGCACTTGGGGCTTCTGGTACAGAGGAGTCAATGGTGCTTGGAGGCTCAGTGCTTTGGACTTCTTTTTCTTTATCCATTGGGGCTTCTGGAGCACTTATGGAGGCTGGCACTTCACTCTCTTCACTTTCACTAAGAACAATAATGTTCTCTGGACCTGAGGAAATTCCAAATGCTTCATCATGGGATCTTCTTCAACAGGCTCCTTTTTGACCTCCTTGATTTTCTTCTGATATACTTGAGTGGATGAGGAAGGAGTGGAGGATGTAGGACCTTTAGTTGAGGAGGTAGGAGGAGTCTAGCATAGGTGCTTCCGAACTAGGTGTCAATGCTTCCTTCCTTGGTGTTGAAGTATCCTTGGAGGAGGACTCACCTGAATGCCTTCTAAGCTCACGGACTTTCCTATCAAACCAGATCTTGGTTCTTACTAAGATAGGGGCTAAGATTTCAGCTAGATCATCTTTCTCCTTTTTGAACCAATCCAAATCCTCCAAGGGAGTGTGTTTGATCAAGGTGTCATACTCATATGAAAACAGATCAGAATTATCATCCTGAAGCCCTTCTGGAACTTGATACAAATTAAGCTCCTGAATCAATTGAAGAGAAAACTGCCGTAATGTCTCCTTCTTGCCTCAAAATCATTGGCACAGTCAAGCCAATAGTATTCTATGTCCCCTATGATGATAGTAATTGATTTTGATGTTCTGTTTAATAAATTTATTCAAGTCAAAACAAGTTATTGGCTTGAAGAAATGGACAGTGATGGGAGCTAGGGCTCTTTCTATGTTTTGTGCATCTAGAGCCGTCTTGCAGGTGTAGTTCCCCAAAGATATGGGGAAGTGCAGGCCAGTAATTTTCTTATCCCTACAAGTTTTGTGCAACTTGTCTAATTTCCTGCATATCTCTATCAAGGCCATTTTATCATTGCAGAACATAGGGAGCTTAAGAGGGGTGCTCTCATAGCCTGCAAGCCTGATATAGGAGAATTTTTTGAATTGGATGAAGTAAGCACCATACTTTGCTATTAAGCTCATGGCTTCATCCAAGAACCTCCTTGCAGTGTCGCTCTCTAGAAGCCTTACAATGTACATGGTGAAAGCATCATTCACCCTCCTGAAGTTGTGATTGCTAGTGTCTAGGGTGAATTGAGGGTAGTAGGCATATACAGGGTCACCCTTATGAGCATCAATGTATGTGAATCCAAACCATTGCGTCGATGCTTTGCTTAGGGTATACATTAGGTATGAAGTCATGTAGAAATTCTTGGTTTGTTTGTACATTGGATAACGCTCTGCTAAGTTCATGCTTGATGATTTTTTTCCCAGATTGATGTTCTCGAGTTCCTTCAAACACCATGTTGATAAGGGGCACATCCAGAAATGGAACTCATTGGTAGAGGGTAAGCCCATGACCCGAGCTAGTAGGATTATAAAATATGATAGCTCCTCATTGAAATTGGCATGAAATAGAACCTTGGATAGATGGGATGCCCCCTTTTTAGGGTTTTTAAGCCAAGAATTTGCCACCCTCACCTTGTATTTCTCAACATCTGGTCAAAAGGGCATGTGCCTAGTTCTGAGAGATTACTATAGAATTTTCCATCTCGGGAATCCTTAGGGTAGTGCCAATGGCAGCAGCATCGAGCTTGGCAATGAGTTCCCCATGCACATTCGTTAGCTCACTCGAGTCGGGATTGAAATGACCACCGCAGGTGAGTACTATATCTGCACATTGTACTGAGATTGGGAAACCAGCGGTGAATGCCAAGCCACTATCATGAATCATTTGTGCCATAGGAGAGGGATTCGAGTCTATCATCCTAGTCCAGAAATATCTGAAGTCCAGGTGATGAACTTCACTGTCCCCGATATCGGGAATGACAGACTCGAGCGGTGAAATTTGCTCCTGACCTTGAAATTTTATCTTCATGTTGATAGAAACTCGAGAAACAAGGTCATAGTCTGGAATCTTGATGAAATTGTAGGGGGAATGGGTGTGTGCACAGAAATTTTGATCGTGAGGGTATGAGCAATAGATAGCAAGAAAGTAGTGTGCAAAAATGTGTAAGGGGGAAGCTTATTAAATAGCCATTTAGGAGAGAGAAAGGTAATAAATGTGCATTAAATACACATATACCAACTTGAAAAGCAAGATATTTGGGAAGAGTAGGAAAAATTATCCCGGATGGCCTTTGGTTCATTTGGGACATGCGGGATGCGAAAGCACGACTCGGCCGATGTTGGCGATGTGGGAAAAAGATGCACAAATGCTTTCGGGACATGAGGGAGGAAAGTATGCGAAGTGCGTGATTCGGCCTAATCGGCCGAAGGTGAACATTGATCCTGGGTGAACTTGTGTTATTTGGGAAAAAAAGTTTGGGCCCGAAAGAAATGGACTTCTAAAATGGTGATCGATTTGACAGAGAGCTCGAATGAACTAGGGACATCTGGGACAAAATTTCCAACGAGACCCGCAAATCACACAAAATGACCAAAAACATGAGATTCTTTCCAATTTTTTGACTTTTCTCATAACCAAGACAACGAGAAAAGTGATATACTCAAAAAAATTTCAACTTTTGAACTTCTCAAAAGTAGGGAAATTCTGAGGGGACAACAATATCATAAGCTCGAACAAGTTGTGATAACATGAAAATAAGACTCAAAACACTAAAGAGTTGTTTTAGGTCTATGGTATTGTTGTTGACCCATCTCCATGACATTTGGTAAAGGTGTGTGCTCTTTTGTTTGTATAAAAATTGAAAGGATGTTGGTATGTTTTTATGGGGAGAGGTAAGGTGTTGTTTCATGTGTTTTGCATGCTCCTGTAGTAAGGATAAATTTTTCAACATTGTGCAAGGAATTCTTACAAGGTTTTTCATCGTAAGGGTGTTTCAAGTCCATATATGGAAAAAATCAAGTTTTTTGGTTATCTTCAGTTGGGATAGGCAGATTATGAGTCAAGCATGATGTCTTTGTTCAAAATCAAAAATTTTGGCATGTGTGTGTACTATGATATGATTCTTCCCAGGGGAGCTATAATGCTCTCATGAAGCTAAAATAGGACTATGAGCTGGTTTGATGTCTTTGGTTGATGTTTCCAACAAAGAGGTGATATCAATATGTTGATGAATATGAAGATCTTTTGTTAAAGGTATGTTTTTTGTAATTGATGTAAAATGGGGAGAAGTACTAGGTTGTTTTCCAACAATTACAAAGGGGGATATTTTTGGCATGTATGTGCTTGTGCAAGTACATTAATGAAAAAGGATGATGACTAGGATTGTAAGAGGATTCATGGAATGAAGATGACATGTGAATACAAGAAGTGGCATGGTTGTAAGAATGCAAAAGGTGAGAATTGTTTGTCTGAAGTAGGCTTAATCAAGAGGCCTAGTTAGCATGGTTAATAACATATGGAGGATAGAGATACATGATGACTTAATAATATTGATAGATGTAAGGAGATCATGTGGAGAGTGTGTTGAGACACTCACATAGGTCTCAGAGGGTGATTGCAGGGTTTGAGCATGGTTTTAGGTCTTCATCTAGACCTTGTATATGTGTTTAGTGGCCTAATGAATCATGAAAATTAGGGGCAGAGCTTTTTGGGACCATGAGAGAATTCATAGAAGAGAGATATGTTGTATTAAATGTGGTAGGTCCTTTTCAAGAGATTTTAGGAAAATTTATGGTGTTTACCTACTCTATTTTGATCCAAACATGACTTATTCCTATGAACTAGGTAGGTAAGTCTTGGTGGTTGAGAAGATGTAGAGAAAATAATGATCAAGTGATTATATGGGAAGTTGAGAGAGGTTGTTTCTTGAGTTGTGGGAAAACTTTTATGTCTATATGGTGATAATTTTGTAAGATATGAGGTTTCTTACCGAGCTCTAGAAGTCATGTTTCTTAGCTTGATATGAGATAAATCATCTTGGTTGGAACGTGAAAAGTTTGCATGGGCACTTTACCCTTTCATGGATATTGATGAATGTATCTAATAAAAATTAGAGTTTGAATCAATTTAAATAAGGGTCTATGTTCTATTAACGATTGTTAAGAAGCCAAGGAGGCCAAAAACCCTAGTTAAACCTAATTGTTGAGCAATAGAGGAAATATTGCAAGTGTCACATTAAAATTCATGGGATAATTAAATTTTATGATTTTAATATGGAAATAACTCTCCAAATATCTATAATAATGGTGGTTTGAGGTCTTTACTCTAGGTGGAGCCCACTTAGATTTGTTTTTCTCCAGGAAAGTTTGTTTTGCTCTCAAGTTTTCCATTTGACCCAAGATATAAATTGATGTTCATTAATATATGGGGAGATATTATAGATACTTTAAGTTATTTCAGAGATTGGTTAATATATTTTGTGGTCTTCATAGCTCTAAATATGTAGATTGGTTTTTAGGTCTAGAAGGCAATTTTTAGCAGTCATGGTGGAAGAAGGTTCTTGGGAATGTGTGGCCTAATTTAATGAGTCTAATGAATATGGATGTATTTTACACATCCAATATTACATGATTCATTATGGTTACAAATGATGAGGTCACAAGTTGACCTACTTAACAGTGTTTCAGAAAAGTATAGGTTCCTTGATCAAATCATTCTAAAAGACCAATATCTTGTCTTCATTCATGAAAAATATCCATTGTAGAATTATTAGGGTATAAAATTAATCCTATTCCATACTTTGAAAATATCTTCAAGTGTCAAAACATATGTGAGAAGCTCAAGTTTGTAAAACTGGTTTTACGGGAAGTTCAAGTAACTTGAAGGAAAACATTTTATGATGACTCTATGGGTTGATTCATGATGTCTAAAGTGGTTTTAGGTGTTCCTTGGGTCATTAAATTTCCAATGAATTTTTTCATGCCATATTTTAGGTGTTAGAGTGAATTTTGGTCTTCATCTTTGAATATTGGCTTGTTGCAAGTGCTTCCAATTTAGTAGGAAGCACTCCTACTTGTTGGTATTATGAGATGAATGGATTATGGATAGATCACTATTATATTTTGAAGGTGGTGATAGGATGAATTACATGTGCAGATTTTTTAGATGCATGATGAAGCTTCTTTGTGTCAAGTGGATTCCATGGAATGCTCGGTGGAGATGGATTTAGTCTTATTGGCCTAATTTTTGCTTGTTGTGTGTCTTATTCCTTTTCCGACCTATATGGGTATTTCATATGATTTTATATGATGTTGTAGTTATATTTTGGTGTTTTTATGACTGAAATTAATGGTCATGGATTACCTATTACGTTAGAAATAAAGAATAATGTATTTAAGTGTATATTTTCTCATTATGAGCTAGTGGTGTGTGAGAGGAATGTCTAAGCTAAGAGAGTTTGAACGAGTTATGAGGGTATAAGGATAGATAAGAGAAGAGGTGTGATGATGTGAGAAATATTAAGGAGTAATTGTTTGAGATCATCATACCTAATCAATATATGAAGAAGCGATATTAAATGAAGTAGGAGAAATAATGTTTGAAGAGGGTTTTGAAGTATGTGAGATGAAATTTTGATCACTACCTATTGTAGGAGAAACAATACATCGGTGGTCCATATCTTTAGGTGGTTAAGTTTGGTTTTTGAACCTTATCAGGTTATAGCCTCTTTTCAAGGTTAGTTCCTTACTAAATAGGGTTTGGTTCCTCGATAAAAAAATCTTGTGTGATGTGTCATATTCATACAAGTACTTTGTTATGAGAAATATTAACAGAGGTTTCAATGGTTTGTATTCCCTTTAATTTCCCACTTCACATATTGTTTTATTGTGTAATCCATTGGTTTATAATCTTATGAATGGTTTTTCATGTTGTTATTATCACATTAACTCATGGTTTAATGGTTAATGGTTTATAAATTTAAATACATTTGGATTAAAGTTTTCCCTCTCAAGGAATGATGACACTCACCCTCTCGATTCACTCCTCTCGAAATTATGCTTCTAACAAGAGAGTGGGGTTAAAAGTTAATAAATTGATTTCATATGTCCTCATGTCCCTTACCACATTTAGTAAGGGAAATATGGACATTAGGGGTGTGAAAATGTGCAAAGGGTGTGAAAATGCCCTCACAAATGTCCCTTACCAAAACATTAAATTTGTGAAGTTGAGAAAATATGCCTAGTGATGAAATGAAAGGTCCTAAGAGACGAAACTAGTCTCCTCCATGTGGTGGAACATTATAGAGTTCCCCATTTCCATTTGAAAAGGGGAAAAAGGGACATCGGGGTATCCCAAGTGCATATAGGGTTTGGTGATGAGGAAGGGACCAGGTTTGAGAGGATAGTTGAAAACTTGTCCTAGGATCAAAAGATGTCACTTAAGTGATGTAACTCTTCCTCCTCCATGGTGTGTAGTAATTTTTATGTACTCTCAATGAAAATTTATAATCCCATGTGCGTTGAACTATCACCTAACAAGTGTTGGGTGCTCACCCGAGGCACACATGAGCATCAAGACCCTCCTAAATGTGAGCATTGTGAAAAATATATCCTTGATATAAAATTAGATACATAAAAAGTAAATGTTCATGTACTTGTTACAAACCATTAGGATGATATATTACATCTATATAATCATGTAAATACCAAGATAAACATTATATAAATAACAAATCCAATTTATAACATGAAGAGGAGACACTAGGGTTTGCACCCATGAACCAGATATTCAAAACAAAACCATATATTCATTTTAAACACAGTATCAGTAACCACATTACATTCAAAAGTGTCATAATAGATCATACATAACAAAAACTTCACAAATATCCTCTAGGTGATATTCTAACTATGTCCTCCCAGTTCATCCCTTATTAAATATTATAATGCCATACATAGGCCTATTACATCCATTATACCCCTTAGCACTAATGCTCTAAATCATAGCCTTACTATAACATCATACTAAAGATGCATTCCCTTATGATCTTTCACATGTTCTATGTTGGCTTCTTCTCCATTCAGTGTGTCTTCCTTACTCTAGAAAATTTCTTATAAATAGGTTTAGCACTCACCACCATGCCTTCACGCCAAGATCAAATTAGATGTCAAGTGTCCATGTGGTCCTCTAATGGAGCATACTAATACTATTATGATCTCTCCACTTTCTCAAGTATGATGTCTTCGAGAACCTTCCATGCATGGAATATTCTTTTCTTAACTACCAAGTCTCTAGGTTTTCATCTTATCCATTCATCACACCTAGTTGGGTCACATTTTTCCTCAAGTGCCTCCAAAATGTTGAATATAGCTAAGTCCTTAGATCTTTTGTCCTTCCTTGCGCATGTAACTAGTTCCTTATAAACCCTTCTTAAACCCTTGTCATGTGTGATTTTCCCCCACACGCCCTTCTTCTTTATGGCCACGTGCATGCACGTGCCCTTCGACACTTAGCCAATATTTTGAGGCCCAACATCACCCCATACTAAGCTTGTTCTTTTCCTTGGAAACATTGATCCTCTAAAGAATAAAGAATGGTGGGATTTAAAGCATTTGAATAAATAATGAAGGAATGAAGAATGATAAATGGAAGAATAAAGAATGAAGAATTTTTTTATTTCTATAAAAGGAGTGGGAACTCCTTCCTCATTATTTCCTTGATTTTCTCCCAGGAATTTACTTCACCCTTTACTTGTTGGAGTGGGTTTCCCACTAGAGCGCTCACCTCTTTAAAACTCGCTTAATCTCCCTTAGCGATTAGGGTATCAATAATCCCCTCTAGATTATTTCTAAGGTCATCAAGAGCATCCATTCTTGACCTAGGGGTTAAGGTTTTTTTATTTCTTCCATCTTCTTTTAAACCTTGGCTAGGATCTTATTGCACACTTCCTATTTCATATTTTATTTTCTTGGAATTATTTCAGATCTACCTCATGTGTAATAACTAATATACTTGCTACTCTGTCCCTATTAGCATAGTTATCATACACACCCTCGGCCATGTGTGTGGTGGTCTAAACAATAGGAAAGGAGTTTGGAATATCATATCATTGTCTCCCCAATCTTCAGACTTCTCTTCCTCCTTTTAGTGTGCCAATGCCTCTTGTTGATTCTAGAGTGAGTAGTTACCTCACCATGGTAAGGATTCAAGTTAAGTCTTCCAAGCATTGTAATTTTGACTTGTATTTTTTCTCAGGAGGTGCTAGGTCTAGGCATTTTAGGATAATGACATCCATGATCATTTCAATTTTCTTGTAAACCTATCACACCTTCACTTTTTCCTCCCTTAGTTCGCATATTAATTTGTGCATCGATCAGCTCTTCCTACTTATGATCCTTTCTCTTCTTAATGAGATCCTCTTCTTCTCAAGTTCTTTCTCTAGAACCTTACCTATCATTCCTTCCAAATATCTCATCTCAACCTCAATCAATACCTTATTGAGGGTATTATAGACTTTCTTGTCATCTTATAATCTGTTGACATTTACTAGTAGGTTTATGATTTTGTTCTCTGGTACCTTCATCAAGACTCCCTGAAAACCTTGAAATTGGGATCATCAACATGGGACTCAAAAGCCCAAGATAACATCTTCCTCATTCGTGGGTATGCGCATTCTTCTTCCAAGGAATACCATGCAAGGAGTTGGTCTATGGGCATGGTACTCTAGAAGTGCATGTGTAATACATTACTTATATCATTCATGTAACTCATCCCTGCTACTCTTTGCGCTATTACCATGCTCTTCCCTCTTGTGTGTGCTTCCTTAGGAAAGCTTACTTTGCTAAGTTTGGGATCTCCACCCATGCTCCCATACTCTTTCCCTATGCTTTCCTCCTCTATCTCCTTGAGTATCTCATCAGCGCTTCACTCCACTTCCTACTCCACTAACTCCTTTATTATGCCCGCTACTTCTCTTTTCATGACCTCTTATATCTACTCCTTGGTTAGAGGCTTAGGGTCCTTCAATCCTTTGTATTCATTTCCTCACTCTCCCCTTTTCCTTGAGCACCTTCCTTTTCTCCATCTTTTTCTTAATTTTCTTCATCCTTAGATTCATGAACATCATACACACGATGATCTTTAGCCTCTTAATGCTATTCATCATCCCTTTCACCTCTGTAGGCCTCTAGGCTATCCATTTCTTCTGATTAAACCTTTTATACTACCTTTTTTTTTTTCTTTCTAACAAGTGATTCCAGTATAGGAGACTCTTCATTTTCTTCTTCTTCTATAGGTGACTCATTCCTTGGTGATTCTTCTTATGTAGGAGGATCTTCTTACTTTGGCACCTCTTCCTCAAGTGATTTTTTATTTTCCTTAGTGGGGACTTCTTCCACCATGCATATGTACTTGGCTTCGCACCTAACTCCTGTGTGCCCACATATTTGGTTGTTTATACACTTGGTGACTTCTTCTCCTGAACCTCTTCTCTTTCCTCTTCTTTGACATGGCCTCCTTTCTTTTGGTAGGTCTTCTAGGATGGAGACATCATTCTCTAAGTAGGTTCCCTTCTCATACTTGGGCCTAATCCATAGGTATACCCTTGTTGTGTTCCTTCCAGCGATTTGGTAATGTCATAGGTTTTGTCATGTTGTAGACACCTAAAATTGGTTACTCAATTTAATGTCCCATGTTTTGATTACATTTCTATTCTCGAGTAACTTTGGTGCACTTTTGTATCACTACTTCTCTCTTATGGTATTAATTAAATATCTAATTAATATGCCTATCCTAATTTTTCTCCACCCATTATTATGTTTACCCATGAATACTTAAACATTAACCTTATAATTCTATCTTGTACATTTATTCCAACTACTTATTCACCCCATATCACTTCCCAACCTCCCATGCCATTATTATCCATCCATCCCACCTATTTCTCCTCTCCTGGAACCATGCAATGGGATTTTTCCCATATTTGAGTGGGAAGGATAATATTCTTATTCTCACAACTCATCCCTTTTCACCACTTTGGGAGTCTGTTCCCTGATCGGCACCGACCGGTCCTCGATTGATGCCAATTTTTCGGAATGGCACCAATTTTACCTCGGTCGGCACCGACTATAAATACATGACCTAAATCGGTTACTGGTTGGATGGTAGAGACTAAAAAATAGTGAAAAGCTTGAGAAATCTTGAAATTATCAATTAAGAGAGAGAATTCTATCCAGATCAATCCCTAAGAGGTGCACCGTTATCCTACCCACATAACATCGATATCACTTAGGTTCTTCAACCTCTGGGTGACTCCATTTCTCCATCTAGCCAAGGTGGAACTCTGTCCACATCTCTGCAGCTCCTATGGTTCTCCATAATTGGATCATCATCAATCATCAGTCAAGATTTTTATGATTTCTTCCCAGTCGATGATGACCCATAATCAATTGATGCCGATTTTCTAAATTGGTGCCATTCCAAATCATCGATGCCGATCACTATCTGATTGATGCCGACCAGTCTGTAAAAAGGTACAGAATCTAGGTGACACAATTTCATCTTTGTTTTTACAGTTTCCTACTTTCTTTTAGTTTCTATTGTAATTTTTTACATTCTATCTACAACTTAAAATTAGAAAATCTAAACATTTTCTTACATCTTTTCATGTATGCCTTTATATTAATTGAAAACATGAACTGACATCCACCGAGGAAGCTAATCGCTTCCCTGGACCCACTTTCTAGGTAGTTCACCTTATATCTTCTAATGTCATCTTTTTCTATCAAGTATTCATGCATCGTAGGTTTCTTGGATCTACTCCACAGGATTGCTCATGTGTACCCATCTTAATTCCATCAGGATTTTTTTCCATCTATGTCTTTGAATCTTGTCCAATTAATCAAGTATCGGCTTTATTTGATTTTTTCAAGATTTTTGTGTTTAGTTTGGTGCATTAACTTGGATAGGTAACAAGTGCGGAAATTTTTGATCTACATTCTGGCATACTGGTGGGACCCCACCAAAGTCCCTTATTGGTAAGTTCATCTCTTTTCCAGTTTTGAGCTTTGTTCTTTTTCTTCACTGATTTTCATCAGTTGTTCTTAAGTGTTTCCTTTCATCATTTCGGTCTTGCTTCTTTCATTTCTAAATTTGTAAAGTTAGGTCCCTTCTTTTTTACAAATCTCAATTCCAATTTCTATTTCTAAAATTAGTAAATCCTTCATTTGATTTCAAAGTTGCATTTTTGATTCATCTCTTTGTGTAAAATTGTCATTTCCTTGAAAGTTTTCTAGTTTCTTAAAATAGAAATTTCCTTTCCACTAGTATCTTGTTGGATTTGTTTGCGTGTTCTACTTAACCCTGTTTTGTAGCGGTTTGCTTGTTCATGGGATTGTTCAAGGGGAAGAGATCAACAATGCGCTTTTGAAGTCCACACACCTTGGAGAGCTAAATCTATAGGTATTACTCTTTTGCGGTGTTTTCTTCTTTTTAAGAACTTAAACATAACATGTTTGTTTGTTTGTATCACACTCAAACACTTCGGTTTTGGTCCTTAAAATGAATTAATCACATTGGGAAAGAACTTGTTTGACTTGTCTTCATTGAAATCAAACACTTCGGTTTTAGTGCTTAAAAAGAACATTTTCTTTTTCATCTTTGTTGTATGTTCTTCACCTAGTTCTCTAAATAGGTTGGAAAATTAATCAAAATCGGTAGTGACACTATTTGATTTTTATTTTTCACCCTTGCACACAAAGCCAAAATCACTATGTATAAAGCATTTAAACAAAAACTCCTTCCTTGGCCTTTCCTACTTAGAAGTGACATCCAAGAGGAAGAGCCTACATAGTACTCATGTCACGCTATAAATTCACGGAAGTTCTAGTATATATTGGCAAAGCACCCGACTCCCTTATCACAATGGTGTGTGAAGTGTGGGGGTAGGCCCCTATATCAAGCCATGTACCAATCTTTTATTGAAGTGCCTTCGGGACTCCTCACCAAAACATTCCCCAAACCATCCTTAGTTTGGCCAATTGAGTAGTCCCCATTCTAAAAATCCTTCCCTAACATTTTCTTTCTTAAAAAAGCATGAAAATTTAAAAGAGATAATCACCTATGCTACTTGAATTATCTATGCATTAATTAGGTTAATCTCTTTCTGTGTTTGTGCTTGTTTATGACTATCATCACCTGGTCACAATCTAGAAAAATGGCTCAACTGGCCTCTTCTCATCTAAGACCCCCACTAATTTTGATGTTTCAGCACCCCTCGGGTCTTCTTCGGGACCAATATTAGTTGGTTCCCCATCTTGGTTGTATAATACTTTCTATCATCCTAAAGTGATCCCATCACGATCGGCTTCTCCCGAGTTCTTGAGGTGTCATCATCCTCATTTTATACATTAGAACAAGTGAATTTTTTTTTTTTTTTTTTGATAATTGCATCCTGGTTCTAAATACATAATTTAGAACTCACAATTCAAATAACCATTCATATAACAGACAACCATATGCAGCTGTAATGACTCGGAGTACCTCCGATCTATTCATTCCATGACTCGGTAATCTACCGATCTATTCATGAGTAATAAGAGTCGGTGTTTTTATTTAACACATTACTCTTGCGGTTCTCTTCCCTAATCTGGGATTCAGAATGCTCTGTCCAAGGAATCTAACTGAATAATTGTTACTATTATTCATCGGCATCTCATCCCTTAGACTAGGTGAATTAGGACAACGCAATCAGCAGCTTGCGATACTTTGGCCAAAGATTTGAAACATACTGTTCATGTCTCGTATTCCTTAACGGCATACTCGTCAATCTGGAATACGTCCTTCACCCCATTCATATGTTATATAGAATGTCTTACACTGACTACTGTCAGTCCTTCCTTTCACAACTGAATCACTCGGAGGCAGATTAACAAGGTGATAATGTTATATGGATGCCCACGAGGATTAGGGATATAGTGACATACTGGTTCAACCTTGCAGTTCAACCAGTGTGTCATGATACCCCGAATCTCCTAGGCAGCCTTATAACATGACCACGTTCTTAATCGGTCCCTGGGTAACTCGTGTGAAATCAAGTGTAAATCTTAGCGATCAATGCAAAGGGTGTCACCATAAGTCATCTGCATTGTTGTAACTTCGAGAAGATCCTAATCTTCTCGGAGGTACAACCCTGCAGTTGACTTATGTCGTCAACCTTTAAATCCGCCTCGAAAAGATCTACTCAATAACAAACGTTACGCACTTGAGTTTAAATTACTTTAAAGACTTTTCCCTAAGGTTAGCCTTTCCGATCCCTGGATTCTTCACCTTAAGACGACCCTCCTCTATAAAACCCATTACTTGGTAGAGATATTAAGGTCAAGTTCTTCATCAAGGAGTCATTAGAATACACCTGATTCTAAAGCAACAGAATCGGACAATACCTCATAACCTTTGCTTGAGATTGCCATCTGAACTCCATTTGATTGTATATCAGTTCTCTTAATTGAATTTATATCATACTTTTTAGTATAAAGATATAAATGATTAAGAATCCAATATAATATTGTCCTGTTATACTTAGGACTAGGGATTAGTAATTTAATCCAGCTTGTTTAGCATTCTCTTTAGGCTCATTTTTAACCTATCTTCTAGAAAGACAATTATTTAAATCCAATATTGCTTTCGCTAACACAAATTAGAACTACTAAACACTCATAAGAATTCAATCTCATTTTCTTGCAAGCTTTCATTGTCAATCACAAAAGCATTCATATTATACAATGATAACAATGCCCCTTCGTTACATAAACCGAAGAAGGTCAACTATCAGAAATAGAATACAACACATAAGTTTCAAACACTTATTTCCATTCCTTTCAAAACTATACAATTACATTTTATGCAACAACATACTTGATACAATGCTCAACGGAAAAGAAACATCTTTTCACATATAGTACATCTGTAAAATCAAGTTGTAATTCATTATAAATCAAATAAACAATCTGATCAGCCTGTCAGATCTGCATTGCTTTTACCTCTTACGGTAACCATCTGCAAAAATAGTCAACATGAGTCAGTTCAATGAACTGAGCATGATAAGCACTAACTTTTAAAACAATTGCAATCCATCAATTGTTTTCATTAAACACCCTGTTTAAATGAGATCAGATATTCACATTAGTAAACATATTCAGACTATGCCCTTGTAATACAAAATGATTACAAATATGTAACTCTAACATGGTTACAAAATAGTCTTAATCACTTTCTAATATTTCATCAAATATTAAAAATCAAGGAACGAATGTACACAAACAATCATTGAATCCAAAATCACAACATTGGTCAGATCGTTTCATTCATCCAATAAGGAAAATATCATAACAAATCGGGTTCCACCAATATGTTTACAACACAATTCCCACTGTTAGACAGATATCATCAAATAAGCAAAAGAAGGGAAAGAACCAAATCATTCATACTCCCTTTCACATAAGTTCGTTACTGTACTGTCTACACAAATGAAATACATTCATCCAGTAAGCATACAAACAAGTCAGTCAAACAACAGGAAGAATCACTGTCATAATAAAAATCGAACACAACAAGGCTTTACGGCCCGAATTCGAAATCAAGAAACCCAGTATTGCGGTCAGCAATAGACTACATTGCCTTAGGCAATTGGATGTTTCCCAAGATTATGCCAAGACAATCACTCAAAATCTCCGAACATGCTCAGTCTCAATCAGACAGGAGTGAATGGAAAAGAATATAGCAAATCTATTCTTACCTTGGCGCATGCAAGGCTAAGGTATGATATTCACGGTTCACTTCAGCAGAGCTAGAACACGAGATAAAGATTCATGCTCAAGGATCTCAAACAGTGACAAAGGCAGTGTCCAAATGTCAAGTTCAGAAAGAGACAGAAGTACAAGTTACCTTTCCAGAATTCTAATGATTCAAACAGAGGTAACAATTCAAACAATTGCATATGAATTCATACTGTATTCATCAACGAAGCATTATGAAAATCAGGCAAACAAATTAATCTCTGATTTCAAACCAAGAACCCAACTGAACCCTTGTCAATGCGACACAATGGTATTCTTACGAATATCAGAGATCAAAATACAAATTATTTCCTTAAGTCGCTGAAACAACGATTTCCCAAAATTCATCTATATTCAACCATGAACAGTGACTTAAACATGTAAATCATTCAATCGACTCCACTGAGTCATTCTAATAAAAAAGAATACAATTCTGTATTTATATTGCATACTGATACGGGTTTAATAACCATGACCTAGCTCATAAGGCCGATATACAAGATGTCAAACTGTTCACAGAAATCCATCAAGGCCAAAATAAACATCACGAGTTCAATATCAGGCTTGTACAGAAGCCAAAGAAGCAAGACATCTTCCGCAGGGTCAAACAACAGGATAACCCAACAGTCCTAATTGAAACAGTTACACTGTCCATCTATCATAAGTTCAACTGAGTCCTAACAACAGTAACCAAATAATGCCAGATGATAAATCATCGGTGCCAACAATGGCAACATTAAGATCAGGCAAAAACAAACCGAATACCGAATTTCCAAAACAAGAAGTCCAACGCTACCCTTACCATCATTTTCACACAAGATGGCACAGGAAAGAAACGTGGAATCTCATCCAAAGAGTATAAACCACAAGTTCTTGCAACACGAATGTAAAATAACAGAGGTCGTGCTATTCGTTACTCTTCGAGTACAAAATCAAATTACCAGTATCCCAATAGATATTCAAACGAAGTTCAACAATGGTTCACAATACGATTCATTTAAAGGACTCCACATAGTCGACCGAATACATATATCCATACTGTACACTGTCAACGGTTTAGATCCCGTTACACAAATAACATGGAAAAACAACTACTAAAGAGTCGAAAGGAAAAACTGTAACACTAGTTACCTGATTCCAAACCATTTTAACAGACAGAACGAACCCAAATAGTATCATTAGTCACTGTCACTAAAAACCACAACAGGGTTTTCAAAGGTTCAACAAACTGATCAAACAAACAGTCCCATTAATATTTAATCCGACTGTTTCCAAAACAAGAATCGACGACCAAAAATCGACAACATAACAATCAATGGCCTATACCCATCACAGGATCGATTCATGGGCTCACGCCGAACAGGCCGAGCAATCATACATATCACAAGTTTCGCATAATCAAACCGAAATGCAAACACAAGGAAACAGTGACACAGTTTGAATTTAATAAACACCCAACAAGGATAATGAAGATTCGAACCAGAAGAGATTCAGTACCAAAAATCAAACAAGATCTCCATAGAAAATCCTCTATTTTCTCAAAACATTTGAACAGAGTTGTTCTAATGAAATCACTTGAAAGACAGCAAGATATTTAAAGGTTAGGGCCTAACATGCCTGGATTTTTGATCAAATTTCCGAAGCAGACCACAGGAAGAGCTCAAACTTCCTTTTCTTTTTCCAAGATAAAGCGACCAACAAAATTTCGCTATCTCCATCACATATATATCCTCCATGACAGAGAAAAGAGCTAGAGCAGTTCATACTTGCCATGCAACTCAAAGAGGACTGGTGCGAAGAACCAGTAAACAAGCAGAGAGAAAACCAAAAATCGCGACAAACCAAACAAACCCTCAAACTTCCCGTTTGCATGCCTTCTCGCGAGTTCCGGGCTCGTTTACCGAGAATATTGAATGCCATTAAACCAACTTTCCCGCTTAAACTCAACTTCCACCGACCGCCAGAATTGGCGACAGTCCAATGAAAATTCAAGTCCATTTCCAAAC
Source organism: Taxus wallichiana var. yunnanensis (assembly GCA_018340775.1). Classification (NCBI taxonomy): domain Eukaryota; kingdom Viridiplantae; phylum Streptophyta; class Pinopsida; order Cupressales; family Taxaceae; genus Taxus; species Taxus wallichiana. The sequence goes on from CM031240.1 coordinate 1,019,638,294, forward strand.
TTAGCGAATTGCCACGTCTGCACAGGTTAGCCGTCGCTTAAGCCTCCGCCATGACCTGTCCCTCATCCTTATCCATGCATTAATTGCCATAGAAAACGCCGCCCATGGTTCGCACCCCTCCATAGGCCCCTTTACATCCTCCTCAATAGTTAGGTTAGTAACTTAGGTTAGAATTTAGGATAACACTTATTCTAACCACATCACATGTAGTTACTGACTTAGGATATTAACACATAGCCTAGGTCTAGGTTAGATTAACACTAATCTAACCCCTAGGTTAGGTTTTAGTTTTAGGTTACTAACCATTAATAATTCCAGTTAGGTATAACATTTTATATGCCAAGAAAAGACCTAAAATCATGCATCTCCGAATAGGATTCACTCCTATACAGCCGTTAGGCTACAGGAATATACATGATAGAATTATTACTTGGTCCACGTCCGAGACCTTCCAGATATACTTCGATATCGGGAACCAATTCATTTCCCAAGATCAGCCTGAGTCATACTCCTGACCAGCTTAATCAATGCTTCCATACCTTGCAACCTGTTCAAGGTCTGTGATCTAATTCATCACAAACAAATTTAAAGCATTACTTGGATCAATTCCACTGATCCAAGACTAGATATTATAGATGAATATCTCTATAATTCATTCCGTGATCAGATTAATATTCAGACACAAAATGAAATAAATAAAAGAGTCTAATCATATTCTGACTCAGTCAAGATCTGCAATCTGCAAGGAAATTACAATACATATCAAGCATGATTTCTAAATCGAGGAACACATCCTTATACAAGAAATCACATATCAACACTTGTATGTCCAGGAGAAAGTAACAACAGTTCAGGGTGTTACATGCTTCCCTCCTAAAAAGATTCATCGTCCCGATGAATTACATATTAAATTAACCTTCAGGTCAATCAATTTATTAGTTCACAAACACTGTGACTACTTCCATATTAAATAGTTCCAGAAATCAATGTCACAACACATTTATTCAACCTGAATAAAGTCTGCCTTAATCTGGCTTTCATAAATACTTAAAAACAATCAGTTCATAAAAGTATATTTTTGTCAACAGTTTTCATTCTCATTGCAAAAAGAAGGAAAAGCAATTTTCATCTCTTCCAGTGTTTTCCCAAGTTGCACTTTCTTTCGCTAAACTCGGTCCCACTGACCTTACATTGCTGTATTTCACGATTTCTTAAATGCAATTGGCGAGTTTCAAAGACTCGTGTGGGTTTAACCACGATTATTCCCGGGTCTTGACCTGCAAGGAATTCCAATTTAAAACATGTGATGATCTCAAACGTATTTCTTAAGCAAAGAAATATGGAAAACATCATGCATGCGAGATAAAGCAGTGGCAATGCTAAACGATAAGCTACGGGGTTGATTATTTCGACAATTTCAAAGGTCCCACAAATCGAGGTGACAACTTGGCAGCCTTGCCAAAAGTTATAGAGCTCTTTCTCGGTTTAACACGCAGAAAACCTTATCACCCACTCAAACCTTTTTCAACCCGCTTAAGGTCAAGATAGCTCTTCTCTTCATCCGCCGCTTCCTTTAATCGCTTCACGAATCAAGCCTTAACTTGTTGCTCCATTTCGTGAGAATCTCTCGTCCAATTACCACTCTATCCTCAACACTGTCCCAACTAACAGGGGTTCTCACTTTCTTCCATAAAGTGCTTCAAATGGTGCCATCTTAAGAGAGGAGTGATAAGTTTTGTTGTATGCGAACTCAACTAATGGAAGATACTCTTCCCATTTATACTATTGATCCATGCAATACATTCACAACATGTCCTCCAACACTTGATTTACCCTCTCAGTTTTCCCATCCGTTTCTCGATGATATGCGAATCGAAGTTTAGTTTTGTTCCTAGGGCTGCGTTAAGCGTTTGCCAAAATCTTGACGTCATTCTAGGATCCTGTCGCCGATATAATCGGTTCTGCACACCATGCAATCTGAAAATTTCGTGTACAAACCTCTTGGCCAAAGACTGTGAATCATCCTTTAGATTTCCAGTGATGAAATGAGCTACCTTAGTCAGTTTATCTACAACTACCAGGATAACATCATGCTTATTCCTGGACATAGGTAGTCCTTGTACAAAATCCATGGTTATTACTTGCCATTTGTACTGCGGTATGCTATGAGGATATAATACCAAAGCAGGTGCATATGTTCTCCTTCACCACTTGACATTCCGCAAAATGAGTCACAAAATTTATCACATCCTTTTTCATACCTTTCCAGAAGTATTGTTGTTTCATATCAGCAAGCATTTTTGTAATACCTGGGTGTCCAGAGAAAGGTGAATTATGAAATTCAACTAACAACTTCTTTCTTAAATCATTCAGCACAGGTACATATACCCTATTTTCATAACGCAAGATTCCTTCATTATCAAAATGAAAACCTTCATACCTTTTATCTTTAGGTTCTGCAGCAAGCGCTGCTTTTACTTGCTGAAAATATGCATCTGATTCTGAGGCACTTTTTACCTCGTCTTTAAACTGAGTTCTTAATGTTATAAGAGCAGAAATGTGCCTCCTACGACTTAGAGCATCAGCTACTCTATTCTCCTTCCCTTTGATATAGATAATATCAAATTCATATTGTGATAAAAATTCTAACCACCTTCTTTGTCTGGCATTCAGATTGGGCTGAGTAAAAATATATTTCAGTCCTAAGTGATCAGTTTTCAACTCAAAAGGTTTTCCAAGTAAATAGTGTCTCCAGACTTGAAGTGCATGAACAATGGCAGCAAGTTCCAAATCATGAGGGGCATAATTCAGCTCATGTAACTTAAGTTTTCTACTTTCATAAGCTATGACTTGATCATTTTGTAACAAAACACCTCCAAGGCCTTCCCCAGAAGCATCCGTTACAACAGTAAAATTCCCACTAGGATCTGGTACAGCCAAAATAGGTGCAGAAGTCAACTGGTCTTTCAGACTTTTGAAAGCCGCTTCGCACTTGTCATTCCACATGAATTTCTTATCCTTCTTTTGCAATGAAGTTATTGGTGCAGCTACCTTAGAAAAATCCTTTACAAATTTTCTATAGTAACCAGCAAGACCCATGAAGCTTCTTACTTCGTGCACATTCTTTGGTGCAGGCCACTCAGTTATTGCCACTATTTTTGAAGGATCTACAGCGATTCCTTCTTTACTTATGACATGACCCAAATAGTGAACTTCTGAATCAAAGAAAGAACATTTGGATAACTTACCATACAACTTTCTCTTTCTCAAAATTCCCAAAACTATCTTCAGATGCTCATTGTGCTCCTCAACACTTTTAGAATAAATGAGAATATCGTCCAAGAATACAAGTACAAACTTGTCCAGGTATTCTTGAAAAATATTGTTCATTAAATTCATAAAGGTTGCGGGTGCATTAGTTAACCCAAAGGGTAGAACTGTAAATTCATAATGTCCGTACCTTGTTCGGAAAGTTGTTTTATGAATATCTTCCTCTTTAATCCTTAACTGATGATAACCAGATCGAAGGTCTATCTTAGAATAAACCGCTGCTCCACGCATTTGATCAAACAGATCATCGATCCTAGGAAGTGGATATCGGTTCTTGACTGTTGCTTTGTTCAACATCCGATAATCAATACACAGCCTTAGTGTTCCATCCTTCTTTTTCACAAATATCACAGGTGCTCCCCAAGGTGAAACACTTGGTCTAATCAATCCTTTAGACAAAAGCTCTTGTAACTGTGCCTTAAGCTCGACTAACTCAGTAGTAGTCATCCGATAAGGCGCCTTGGAAATAGGTTCCGTCCCAGGCTTGATTTCAATGGTAAAATCAAATTCTCTCTTGGGTGGTAACCCTGGTAATTCCTCAGGAAAAACATCCCTGAAACCTTGTAGCAGAGGGAATTGTTCCATGAAATCATCATCTTCTTCAGGAGATTCAGATATCTTTACCGCATAAAGGGTACATCCTTTATTTTTAGCCTTTTTAAGCTGCATAGCTGACAGTTTTCTAACTGAAATTTCTCGTTTCACACCTTGAATCTCTGCTGATTCCAGCTGATCATCTAAACATTTTATGTTCTTTTCATAGCAATCTACCTTTGCTTTATGGTCAGCTAACCAATTGACACCGATGACAATGTCATACGATCCCAAAGGTGCAACATAGAGATCAACTTCCGTGGAAAAGTTAGGTAAGTCAAGGACTGCCCCAAAAAGACACATACTCACTGTATGAACAGAATTATTACCATACTGTACAGTCCAAGATTTATCCATTTTTCCAGCTTTTCTTTTAAGTTTAGAAGCTAGTTTATTAGATATAAAACATTCGTGTTTTATCGGATTATGGACTCAATAGGTCCAAGAGCCGCAAACTTCACTCGATACCAAGATGTAACATCCTCATTTTATACATTAGAACAAGTGATTTTTTTTTTTTTTTGATAATTACATCCTGGTTCTAAATACATAATTTAGAACTCACAATTCAAATAACCATTCATATAACAGATAACCATATGTAGTCAGAATGACTCGGAGTACCTCCGATCTATTCATTCCATGACTCATAATCTACCGATCTATTCATGAGTAATAAGAGTCGGTGTTTTTATTTAACACATTACTCTTGCGGTTCTCTTCCCTAATCTGCATATTGAATGCTCATGTCAAGGAATCTAATCGAATAATTGTTACTTATTATTCATCGGCATCTCATCCCTTAGACTAGGTGAATTAGGACAACGCAATCGCAGCTTGCGATACTTTGGCCAAAGATTTGAAACATACTTTTATGTCTCGTATTCCTTAACGCATACTCGTCAATCTGAATACGCCCTTCACCCCATTCATATGTTATATAGAATGTCTTACACCGACTCATCAGTCACTTCCTTTCACAATGAATCACTCGGAGGCGATTAACAAGGTGATAATGTTATATGGATGCCCACGAGGATTAGGGATATAGTGACATCTTGGTTCAACCTTGTAGTTCAACCAGTGTGTCATGATACCCCGAATCTCCTAGGTAGCCTTATAACATGACCACGTTCTTAATCGGTCCCTGGGTAACTCGTATGCGAAATCAAGTGTAAATCTTAGCGATCAATGCAAAGGGTGTCGCCATAAGTCATCTTCATTGTTGTAACCGAGAAGATCCTAATCTTCTCGGAGGTACAACCCTGCAGTTGACTTATGTCGTCAACCTTTAAATCCGCCTCGAAAAGATCTACTCAGTAACAAGCGTTACGCACTTGAGTTTAAATTACTTTAAAGACTTTTCCCTAAGGTTAGCCTTTCCGATCCCTAGATTCTTTGCCTTAAGACGACCCTCCTCTATAAAACCCATTACTTGGTAGAGATATTAAGGTCAAGTTCTTCATCAAGGAGTCATTAGAATACACTGATTCTAAAGCAACGAATCGACAATACCTCATAACCTTTGCTTGAGATTACCATCTCAACTCCATTTGATTGTATATCAGTTCTCTTAATTGAATTTATATCATACCTTTTAGTATAAAGATATAAATGATTAAGGATCCAATATAATATTGTCCTGTTATACTTAGGACTAGGGATTAGTAATTTAATCCAGCTTGTTTAGCGTTCTCTTTAGGCTCATTTTTAACCTATCTTCTAGAAAGACAATTATTTAAATCCAATATTGCTTTCGCTAACACAAATTAGAACTACTAAACACTCATAAGAATTCAATCTCATTTTCTTGCAAGCTTTCATTATCAATCACAAAAGCATTCATATTATACAATGATAACAATTCCCTTCGTTACATAAACCGAAGAAGGTCAACTATCAGAAATAGAATACAACACATAAGTTTCAAACACTTATTTCCATTCCTTTCAAAACTATACAATTACATTTTATGCAACAAAGCATACTTGATACAATGCTCAACGGAAAAGAAACATCTTTTCACATATAGTACATCCGTCAGAAAATCAAGCTTTGTAATTCATTATAAATCAAATAAACAATCTGATCACCTGTCGATCTGCATTGCTTTACCTCTTACGGTAACCATCTCGCAAAAATAGTCAACATGAGTCGGTTGATGAACCGAGCATGATAAGCACTAACTTTTAAAACAATTGCAATCCATCAATTGTTTTCATTAAACACCCTATTTAAATGAGATCGATATTCACATTAGTAAACATATTCGAATACAATGCCCTTGTAATACAAAATGATTACAAATATGTAACTCTAACATGGTTACAAAGGAATGGTCTTAATCACTTTCTAATATTTCATCAAATATTAAAAATCAAGGAACGTATGTACACAAACAATCATTGAATCCAAAATCACAAGATTGGTCGATCATTTAATTCATCCAATAAGGAAAATATCATAACAAATCGGGTTCCACCAATATGTTTACAACACAATTCCCACTGTTAGACAGATATCATCAAATAAGCAAAAGAAGGGAAAGAACCAAATCATTCATACTCCCTTTCACATAAGTTCGTTACTGTACTGTCTACACAAATGAAATACATTCATCCAGTAAGCATACAAACAAGTCAGTCAAACAACAGGAAGAATCACTGTCATAATAAAAATGGAACACAACAAGGCTTTACGGCCCGAATTTGAAATCAAGAAACCCAGTATTGCGGTCAGCAATAGACTACATTGCCTTAGGCAATTGGATGTTTCCCAAGATTATGCCAAGACAATCACTCAAAATCTTTGAACATGCTCAGTCTCAATCAGATAGGAGTGAATGGAAATGAATATAGCAAATCTATTCTTACCTTGGCACATGCAAGGCTAAGGTATGATATTCACGGTTCACTTGGCGAGCTAGAACACGAGATAAAGATTCATGCTCAAGGATCTCAAACGGTGACAAAGGCGGTGTCCAAATGTCAAGTTCGAAAGAGGCGAGTAAGTACAAGTTACCTTTCCGTAATTCTAATGATTCAAACAGAGGTAAAATTCAAACAATTGCATATGAATTCATACTGTATTCATCAACAAAGCATTATGAAAATCGGCAAACAAATTAATCTCGATTTCAAACCAAGAACCCAATCAACCCTTGTCAATGCGACACAATGGTATTCTTACGAATATCGAGATCAAAATACAAATTATTTCCTTAAGTCGCTGAAACAACGATTTCCCAAATTCATCTATATTCAACCATGAACAGTGACTTAAACATGTAAATCATTCAATCGACTCCACTGAGTCATTCTAATAAAAAAAGAATACAATTACCATTTATATTGCATCATAATCGATACGGGTTTAATAACCATGACCTAGCTCATAAGGCCGATATACAAGATGTCAAACTGTTCACAGAAATCCATCAAGGCCAAAATAAACATCACGAGTTCAATATCAGGCTTGTACAGAAGCCAAAGAAGCAAGACATCTTCCACAGGGTCAAACAACAGGATAACCCAACAGTCCTAATTGAAACAGTTACACTGTCCATCTATCATAAGTTCAACTGAGTCCTAACAACAAGAACCAAATAATTCCAGATGATAAATCATCGGTGCAAGCAACAATGGCAACGTTAAGATCGTGCAAAACAAACTGGAATACCGATTTCCAAAACAAGAAGTCCAATAAGACCCTTACCATCATTTTCACACAAGATGGCACAGAAAGAAAAAGCGTGGAATCTCATCCAAAGAGTATAAACCACAAGTTCTTACAACACGAATGTAAAATAACAGAGGTCGTGTTACTCGTTACTCTTCGAGTACAAAATCAAATTACCAAAGATCTTAATAGATATTCAAATGAAGTTCAACAATGGTTCACAATACGATTCATTTAAAGGACTCCACATAGTCGACCGAATACATATATCCATACTTAGCACCTAATCACAATTTAGATCCCGTTACACAAATAACATGGAAAAACAACTACTAAAGAGTCGAAAGGAAAAACTGTAACACTAGTTACCTGATTCCAAACCATTTTAACAGATAGAACGAACCCAAATAGTATCATTAGTCACTGTCACTAAAAACCACAACAGGGTTTTCAAAGGTTCAACAAACTGATCAAACAAACAGTCCCATTAATATTTAATCCGACTGTTTCCAAAACAAGAATCGACGACCAAAAATCGACAACATAACAATCAATGGCCTATACCCATCACAGGATCGATTCATGGGCTCACGCCGAACAGGCCGAGCAATCATACATATCACAAGTTTCGCATAATCAAACCGAAATGCAAACACAAGGAAACAGTGACACAGTTCGAATTTAATAAACACCCAACAAGGATAATGAAGATTCGAACCAGAAGAGATTCAGTACCAAAAATCAAACAAGATCTCCATAGAAAATCCTCTATTTTCTCAAAACATTTGAACAGAGTTGTTCTAATGAAATCACTTGAAAGACAGCAAGATATTTAAAGGTTAGGGCCTAACATGCCTGGATTTTTGATCAAATTTCCGAAGCAGACCACAGGAAGAGCTCAAACTTCCTTTTCTTTTTCCAAGATAAAGCGACCAACAAAATTTCGCTATCTCCATCACATATATATCCTCCATGACAGAGAAAAGAGCTAGAGCAGTTCATACTTGCCATGCAACTCAAAGAGGACTGGTGCGAAGAACCAGTAAACAAGCAGAGAGAAAACCGAAAATCGCGACAAACCAAACAAACCCTCAAACTTCCCGTTTGCATGCCTTCTCGCGAGTTCCGGGCTCGTTTACCAAGAATATTGAATGCCATTAAACCAACTTTCCCGCTTAAACTCAACTTCCACCGACCGCCAGAATTGGCGACAGTCCAATGAAAATTCAAGTCCATTTCCAAACTTAGCGACCCACGTCACGCACGGAGTTAGGCTGCCGCTAAGCCTCCACCATGACTCTGTCCCTCATCCTTATCCATGCATTAATTGCCATAGAAAATGCCGCCCATGGTTCGCACCCCTCCATAGGCCCCTTTACATCCTCCTCAATAGTTAGGTTAGTAACTTAGGTTAGAATTTAGGATAACACTTATTCTAACCACATCACATGTAGTTACTGACTTAGGATATTAACACATAGCCTAGGTCTAGGTTAGATTAACACTAATCTAACCCCTAGGTTAGGTTTTAGTTTTAGGTTACTAACCATTAATAATTCCAGTTAGGTATAACATTTTATATGCCAAGAAAAGACCTAAAATCATGCATCTCCGAACAGGATTCACTCCTATACAGCCGTTAGGCTACAGGAATATACATGACAGAATTATTACTTGGTCCACGTCCGAGACCTTCCAGATATACTTCGATATCGGGAACCAATTCATTTCCCAAGATCAGCTGAGTCATACTCGACCGAAGCAATCAATGCTTCCATACCTTGCAACCTGTTCAAGGTCTGTGATCTAATTCATCACAAACAAATTTAAAGCATTACTTGGATCAATTCCACTGATCTAAGACTAGATATTATAGATGAATATCTCTATAATTCATTCCATGATCGATTAATATTCGAGACACAAAATGAAATAAATAAAAGAGTCTAATCATATTCACTCGACTCATCAGATCTGCCAATCTGCAAGGAAATTACAATAGATATCAAGCATGATTTCTAAATCGAGGAACACATCCTTATACAAGAAATCACATATCAACACTTGTATGTCCAGGAGAAAGTAACAATGAGTTCGGTGTTACATCCACTAACCTTTTCAACTGGTTCTCAAATGATGCCACCTATCCCTAGTGCAATAGTTTCCTCAATACCCCACAACCTACTTTTGAGAGGATGTTTTCCTTAGCTATGATGAGTGTGTCAACACTCCCACAAATCTTGTCAATTCTTCTATGTCGTCTATTGCATCTCGGGGTTAGTATCTCTCTTTGACCCCCTCCTATGATTCATTCGGTTCCTCTTTCGCCTTCCAAATGAACTTTCTTCTAATGCTCCAACGTTAATGGTTTTTACACATCTCTTGGCATCGACACCCTTAATAACTAATCTGGTAGTTAAAAGCCTCATTCAAAGTTTGTTTCCCACCATATCAAATAAAATCAACACCCACATTCCTCAATCCATTCCGATTTAGTTGGAAAGTGTAGGAACCCACCAATCACAGGCTCCATCTTTCATTCAACAACCTTTCTCTCAACCACTTGTCATCTCACAGCCTGTTTATACTCAAGCTCCTTCACACCAAATACCTCACTAGGTGTCACCCAGAATGCTTGGTTATTCCTCTTATCATCCTATTAATCAGCAGATGAATCCCCCATTAACGCCTCAACAAAACATACCATTCACTTCTCATACGGGACATATCAACATGCCCCTCCTTAATACGATGTCGTCCAACTTCTTTTCAAGAAAATCACAGGACCTAGAATCCTCCACCAAAAGGGGCTCGCTCTTCATACTCTTTTGAAGAAGTATGTAATGAACCGATTCATCCATCGGTGGCTTTTAAGCCTTATCCTCCCAATGGGAACTTCCTAAGTTCTCAAAATTTCATAGCTGGGAGGATCCTGAACAACACTTGCGAGCATTTAAACACACTTGCTACCTTATAGTCTAGGACTAGGAGCTTATGCTCCATACCTTTCCTATGTCTTTAGCAGGGCCCACTTTAGACTGGTACAATAACATAACCCAAAATTCTTTTTTTAGTTCTCTCAATTAGCCCCTGATGTTTGTTGAATACTTCTCAATAAAATCACACATAAGATCTCAATCACGAGATCTTTATAACATTCATCAATTTGATGATGAGTCTATCACAGACTTTGTCGCTCGTTGGAGAGGAATAATAAATCAATTATCTTTCTCCCTCCCTCAATCTCAACAAATCGATTTGTTTACTCGATCTTGTGCCAATTGTATTTCTTCCATTTTAAGGATTCAAACCTTTTATACATTTGAAGAAGCCTTTACGATGGCACACAAACTTGAGTCTCATGCCATCGAACAAGGAAAGTTAAAACTTTGCTCTAAGTCTAAACCAGATTTTTCTCGGTTTACAAAATCAAACCCTTCTTCTTCTAACAAAGACAAGAATTAGGGGTCCACAAATGCTATCATATTAAAAACATCACGATTTGATAACACTTCTAATCAAACACCTCGGAGAGACTCTTCATCTTCTTGAAAAGGACCTCCATCATCTCGGTCTTTTACTTCATTGGGGGAATAATATGCTTCTATCTTAGAAAAATGTTGGAAGTTCACATGATCGAACTTCCTCCTATTAGAAATTTTGATGAGAACCAAGAATCGACCATTCTGGTATCGTGAAAATGACTTCTGTTGTTATCATAGAAGCAAAGGCCATGACATTGAACGATGTCAGACCTTCAAAAATATTGTCCAAAAATTCATTGATAGAGGCGAGCTCATTCTAGATAACCCAAATGCCCCCCAAATCAGGTGCTTGACATTTTTAAACAACCTTTTCCAAATCATTCCCTGAACAATGATGCTTCGGGGTCTCAAAAACCAAAAACGCATACTATTAGTTCCATTTCTATTGATAGTTCTTCTTCTAATTCTAAGTCATCTACAAACATGTCGACTGAATCAGAACTTCCTTCTGCTCCTTCAAATTATGAGATTCCACCATCCTCGGATGGTCCATCTTCGAGTCTTCCTTTATTGTTAGAGATAGATTCGTCTCCCTCACCTCTCTATCTGATCTTCCATCTATTCCTGAGATAGTGTCATCTTCATCTATCTCATCATCAGACATCCTTTCGGTGCTTGAGTCATTTACATCTCTTCAAATTTCCACTACGAATACATCTTCATCTGTCTCGTCTACTTCTGTCGCTCCCATTTTTTCCACAACCATGCCTTTGGTCAACGTACCCATAGTTGTACCAACATCGATGCCTTAGGAAGCATCTTTGATCTTGAATCTTCTGTCTCTTTTCCTACGGTAATTACACCCACAATTCTGCATCGAAAGTACCTTCCTCACAAGAGAGGCATACGCATTACCTACCTCTTTCACCATCGGTGTTTCCTTTCCTATTAAGGAAACATCTAAAGAGATAGCATTGACACCCATATTTCTGACTCTGGGACTCAGACATAAATAGTTAAAATTTAAGTCTAAGGTCACATCATCAGTGTCATCTCCTTTACTTCCTCTGAAACGGTTACAATCACCTTATGTAGTCGAAGTTATCACCATCCCTGAAAAGGGAAAACCAATATTTCAGACCATCAAAACTCTTGGTGCCCTCCCTCAAAAATCCCTCTCTATGCCTCATAAAAGAGTGGATTTATCCACTAAAAAGGAATCTTCTTCTATAACACCATCTTCACCGGTGCCTCGTAAAGTGGATTTACCTCTTTGGAAAGGCGTCACCTCTTTTATCAAAACCATCATCTTTATCAAAAAAACCAAGGCACCATTTTTCCCTCCTATCAAATCAATTTTTGGAGCTCCTCCCTATCTAAATCATCGTCTATTGCGCCTAAACAACCTTCTTCATCTCCAAAGACTAAAACACTTGTCATGTCTTTGTCATCTCCAAAATCTATCTTAGGAGCTCCTCCTCCACTAAAATCAATCTTGCCTCACTTGCTTCCATCTCAAGCACCTAAGGCTACTTCTCCCAGTGTTCAGAAGAGAAAAATAGTCCCTAAAAATATTTTCAAACTAGATATGCAGGGTCTTTTACCTCAGTAGTCTACTAAGACTAAAGAGGTGCCTTCTTCACCTCTATCCACATCTTCATCTACCAGATTTTATACTGAAATCCTTCAAAAATTATCCAATATTCATCTATATCACTTCCTCCAATCAAACCCTATAATCCCAAAGGAGTAAAACCTTCATGGTTCAACTCTGATTTGATTTGTGCTTACCATCGCACTCTAGGTCATGACACTAAGGGATGTAAATCCCTTCAATCTATCGTTAATAGCCTCTTGGAAGAAAATGATCTCTTGTTAGAGGAGGAAGAGGAATAAGTGTCTCCTATCATCCCAACTACGTCTGAGCCTAAACAGTCTATTTAGGCCCCCAATTCTATTGATATCACTCTAGATGATCTTCCACCCTCTCAAATCGACACAATTTGTATTGCCACTAGAACACAACAGTACGATAATCCATCATCTTCTACAGCTCCTCGACCACGAGTCATTATTTATGCTACCCCGAAGGAGTTCCTCCTTCCTCATTGGCCCCAGAGACCTTGAGTCTCTATTCATGCTTCACCTCGAGGCTTAGATTCCCATGTTAGTTGAGGAGAGTGTTATGAAACAACTCACCCATGCTCCAGTCAAAATGTCTCTTTTTGACCTCATTCAGTCATCTCCCCAACATCGCCAGGCTCTGATTGATAATTTGCACCACATCACGATGAATTCAGATGAGCTGACCTTTCGAGATGGTTGTTGGGTTGAATAGGTCATCGGCCACCATCTCTTTTGAGGATTCTAAAATTCCTCCCCTTTTTTCTGAGGATTTAGAGGCTCCTCTCTTTATCATATTTCAAATCAATAACACTACGTTAAAACGCACTATGATTGACAGTGGTGCTGCAGTCAATGTCATTTCCTCCCACACATTTGAGCAACTTAAGTTACCAAATAACGTAGTGTCACCACCGCCTTTCACCCTTCGATCATTTAACGATCAGTTGGCGGTTACCTTAGGAACTGTGGTCCTGCCCATTCGGGTAGGCAAGAAACTTCTTCATGAGATTTTTTACATTGTCAAAGGAAAATTCCACTACAATATGATCCTTGGATGCTCCTGGATCCGTACAATGTACTACATCCAATCAACCCTCCATTGATGTATAAAATATTAGTATGAGGGTAAAATCTATACTCATCCAGGAGACCCTTTTCCATCTCGCACAATGTGACATGACCATAGGGTCTATCCCTCCAAAGGAGAATGCTGATTCTCCTGATGAGGCTTCTTTGTCCTCTTCCATACCTGCAACAAAACTACCAGATCTACAAAATCTGGAAGATACGTTGCAACATTTTTCTCTAGGAGAACTTCCTCTTCTCTCTTTTGACGCCCATCTCAAACCTAATGAGTATGGTAGGCCAGACAAACAACCTGAATATCAACCAGGTCTTGGCCACATCGTCACCATTGGTCTACCCAATCAATAGAATGACTTCATCTACGGTGGTCTTGATACACCTCACTATCATCCAAATTCTCCTCCTAGGGCCAAACCCTATTCGGCAGGGTTTGATTATCTCTAAAAATCTTGCGTTTGCAAAAACTTATCTATATCGATGCGTGTGGAAGGGCTTTGGCTTGGGAAAGTATGAACATGGTGTGCATGACCTCGCATCCATTCCAACTCTTAAACCACATCAAAAATTTGGTTTAGGGTTCAAACCTCTCTCGAAATCCACCGTCACCATTCTTGCTGAGCCTCTTTCCATTGAGGAACCATCTTCTCCCGTCAGGTCTAAAGCATCGCTTGATGTGGATGACACCATTTCCATCCCGCCTAACTTTTTTTTAGTCAATTCCATTTCCTTAGGTCCACTAACCTATAAGACTAATGGAAAATCCACTTCCATACCATTGGTCTTCCCCAAAATAGTTAGAGACGACTCTCCTACTATCAATACTATCCACTTGTTCGGATGATGATTCTGTCCTTACTTATCGGGGGTAGAGGATTCTTATCTTCCTAAAACCATTCCTTCTGACACATCTACACTTCTTAACGAAGCCATTATTAACCTTAATATAGGGACTTTTGAAGACCCTCACATCATTAAGGTCGGCCAATCTCTTAACCCACAGGAGTTAGGAGACTTTGTCACCTTTCTTTCCAACCATTGCCAAGCGTTTTCTTGGTCATATGAAGATATGTCAAGCCTTGATCCTAACATCATGGTCCACAATATTGTTACTCTTCCAGACATCAAACCAGTTAAACAAAAACTACATAAGATGCATCCTCATGTAGCTCTCCTCATTAAAGAAGAGTTACAACGCTTGCTTTCCTTTACCAACTTCATCCAACCCATTGACTATCCATAATGGGTTTCAAATTTAGTACCAATAACCAAAGCTATTGGGAAAATTTGAATTTGCACCAACTTTCAGGATCTTAATCTCACTTTCCCGAAAGATGATTTCCCTCTACCTAATATCAACCAACTCATGGACTTAACTATAGGCCACGAGATGCTTTCTCTTATGGATGGTTTCTCTGGGTATAATCAAATTCTCATCACACTAGAGGATTGGCACAAGACTTCCTTTATAACTCCTTGGGGAATTTTTGTTATCACGTCATGCCCTTCGGTCTTAAGAATGCAGGGGTGACTTATCAATGCATAATGACCTACATCTTCCATCACCTCTTACACAAAGCGTGAAGATTACGTCGATGACATCCTCAGTAAATCCAAACACCGTAAGGATCATCTTCTCATCCTTGCACCTCTCTTTGAGAGATTCATTCACTTTTGTCTTCAACTAAATCTATCTAAATGCATGTTTGGCATTCTCACTGGTAAAATCCTAGGCTTTATCATTTCTATCGGGGTATTGAGGTTGATTCCGCAAAAAATAAAGGCTATCATCAAGATGCCTCCTCTTTCCAACTTAATGCAGCTATGTGGTCTTCAAGGATGCTTCAATTAGTGCATCATTTTATCTCGTAGCTTTCAGGACCGTTGCTTGACCTTTTCATCATCTCCTTCGTAAAATGTTCATTTTGAATGGGATGAGAATTGCCAAAAATCCTTTGATGATCTCAAAGTTTATCTTCTTTCTCCACTGTGCTCACACTCCGGGTGAGGGGAGCCATTCTATCTCTATATTTCTATGAATAACCATGCTTTGGGAGCCATGATCTCACATCGAGATGCTAATGGTAAGGAATAGGATATCTATTATATCAGTTGCACTCTTCATGAGTATGAAACTCACTATTCCGAAGCTGAAAAGTTGTGTTGTGCTCTCTTCTTCGCGACTTCTAAACTTTTTCATTACCTCCTTAATCATAAAACTTACATTGTTACGAGTGTCAATCCACTCAAGACAATGCATGTGAAACCTTATCACAATGATCATATCACTCATTGGCTCATGCTCATGATAGAATTTGACCTTGAGTTCATCTCGCAGAAATCTATCAAGGGTTAGGTTATCGCTGATCAATTAGTTGATGCCCCTCTTCGGACACTCAAGTCCCCCTCACTCAATTCCCAGATGAGTACATCCAAAAAATTGATTTTTGTTTGTCTCCTTTTAAAGTACAACTCTTCTTTGATGGGTCAAGAGTTAGCAAAGGGAGGTGCGGGTTTCATCATGATTCCTCCTTGGGGTGCACCTATCCTGTCGCACACAAGCTTAACTTTAAATGTACCAATAATATGGTTGAATATGAAGCCCTCATTTTACGTATTCAAAATACCATTAATCTTGGTGCTCTCCATATTGAAATATTCAGGTGAATCTGAGCTCATCGTTAATCAAGTCACTAGTGTCTATCGGTCTGCAAAAAGATACCCTTTAAAAATATCGCGATATCGTTCTCTTTCAGCTTTAATCTTTCGATAAATTTACTATCTAGGCTATTCCTCACACTATAAACTGATTTACGGATACGATGGCTTCTTTAGCCTCACTTATTCCTCCATTCACTTTGAAGACTGCGCGACTTTATGTGGTTGTTCGGTTTACGGACCAACCACCTCATCTCGAGCAATTGACTTCAATCAATGTCATCACAAATGACACTCATGATGAGTGGTATCAACACATTTTCAATTACCTATCCTATGCGGTGCTTCCTCTAGATTTGATTGCCAATGGTAGAAGATATTTTATCTAACGTGCAAACCACTACACTATTCTGGGTAGAATTCTTTACAAATGTGGTTTTGAGGGTATTTTTCTCAGTGCCTTAAAACCCTTGAATCATCTAAAGCCATTCGGAGCTCCACGACAAGATATCGTGGTGGAAACTTTGGTGGTTTGGCTATGGTTAAGCCCATCCTATGTTTAGGTTACTATTGGCCTTATCTTAATCAAGACTATTGTGAATATGTCAAGAAATGTGTCAAGTGTCAACAACATGCTAATCTTACACATATCCCTAGTCAGGCTTTACAACCTGTAGTAGATTTGTGGCCTTTTTCACAATGGGGTCTTGATCTCATTGGTCTCATCAATCTATGCTCTTCGCAGCGACATCACTCTATCATTCTGCCATAGAATACTTCACTAAATGGGTGGAGGATATTCCTCTTTCATTGACCAAAGCTAAACCTATTGTTGATTTTTTCTATCAACACATCATTTGTCACTTTGGTGTTCCTCACAAACTCATTACAGACAATGGAAAGTCTTTCAAAAACAAATATTTGTAGAAACTTTGTGACACCTTCAATATTAAACTCAGATTTTCTTCTCCATACTATCCACAAGCTAATGGCCAAGCTGAGGCTTCTAATAAAACTTTGTGTAATATCCTCACAAAGGTAACTAGTTGAGTTGGTAGGGATTGGAATTTACACATCCCTTTCACTCTATGGGATTATCGACTAGCATTCATACACCTATCGGTACTACTCCCTTCTCTCTTGTCTATGGATCTAAGGCTTTCCTTCCTTTGGAAGTCCATATTCCCTCTCTTGCACGTCTCTATTAGAGAGTTTGTCTCGATGAAGACTATCACCAAAACCATCTAGCACAGCTTGAGTTGTTAGATGAACATCATCAAGTCTATCTTGAGCATGTCAAGCGTTCTTATAACAAGCATTTGTAGTAGTGTGACTTCAAGTTGATGATCTTGTTCTTAAAGAAAACCAAAATGTCTACTTTAAAAGCAGAGTCAATGTGGTAAGTTTGCTCCTAACTGGATGGGACCGTATGCGTTGTCACTCATAAGTATGGGTTTGGGGCTTATCACCTATCTTCCATGGATAGTATACCATAAATGGAACCTCTTAATGCTTTGCATCTAAGGCCCTTCTACTTGGCTGTTAAAATCTATCTTACATGATCTTAGTTGCGAAATAGGTCTTTCATCCATCTCAGTAACTTGATCATGCATTTCGTAGTGATTTGGAACTATGTGGTTCTCTGCCTTATTTCTTTGTATACCTTAAATATGAGTACTGCAGCTCTACTCATAGCATTTTCCTTACGGATTTTTTCCTCCTCATGGTAGAAATACCTTAATCACTACTTCATCTCACTGTAGGTGTTCATCTTAGTCAAATCCACTTGGGGCATGAGTACGTGCTTGTATATGTTTTCTTTCTCTCTATGTGATCTATCCGGTCTAAAATCAACTTCTTCCAAAGCTAAAAAAAGGATACTATCCTAGTCCCAAAGATAGACCGATCCTCGAAGGAAAACTATCCATGCCTTATCGAAATAAATCAAAAACGTAGACCATTCCTCGAAGGATGGCTACCATCAAATTCAAAATACAAACCACTCCCTTGAAGGACGGATGTTTGTTTTATGGCATTTTGAGCCTTTACAGTAACAAACTTCCTCTCTCGGCCAGTTTTTTCACTTGTTAGCAACTCGAAAGATTTTGCATATTGATCGATCTTTCCATATCTAGTAAACTACCTGCATTGATCAGTTTTACTTTTCTATCAAAATAAAAATCATGAAGCTGTGATATGAGACCTTTTCAATCATATGGAGACCTGTTTTCCCCATATGAGCACGTATTTAATCCTTCATGTGTTCTGATGAGATGCATACTTATCTCTTGTCCTTATCTACCTCCTAGATCTAGTTTGCGACTAACTAGTGTCGGAGTTTATTTTATTTGTGTCTATGGCCTTATGTGTGCATCATTTTTCGACGTACCATCAAGGTCTCTATTTATGGTCGGTTAGGGGATTAACTTATCATTATTTTTCCTATATAGGTGTAGTGATTTTTATTTCTAAGGGATAAGATCATTAGCATCACTTTCTTTTCATCAAATCAAATTGACATTACCCATGTTCATTTGTTATTTATCCAGTTAAATTGACATTTAACATGTTAATTTAATCAATCAAATCTATCATCTATCTATGCTCATATTATCTAATTTATATAAAATCATCAAAGCAGCACATATTATTTGGATCCATCTATCTATAACATGTTAATTTAGTCAATTATTCATCCATGAAAAATCAAAATTAAATCACATCTATCTATTTGTATCTATCAAAGTTAAAAGCATGAGTCCAATCACATAACACAAAGATGCATATATATATATGAATGGCTTCAAATCGAGCCGTATACATCATATCAAAAATGCCTTCAAATCGAGGCTACATCAATATATCTCTACAAATCACATCTCTATATAGTAAAATCAGACAAGTGGAAAATGTTGTTTCCTCCTCCCTCCTCAAGCACGGGATCTCTCCTAACCAGCACCTACAGAAGCTGGATCTACCAACATTCGTGACCCTACAACCTCCTCGGTCTCCCCCAGTGCTCACACCCTCCAATACACCACCAGTAGTGATTGTCACTGTCCTTCTCCTCGCTCATCAGTAATCGTAACACCCCGAACTATTGTTACTTCCTCTTGAGCATTCAAGTGTTGATATATGATTTCTTCTCAGTAAAAGGATGTGTTCCTTTGATTGTGAAGTCATGCTTGATATGGATTGTGTCTTCTTTGCTCTTGAAGATCTTTGGCTGAGTCAGGATATGCTTGGACTCTTTTATTTCTTTCATTTTTAGCACCTAAGTTCAATTTGATTTCGAAAGGAATTGTGGATTTATCCGTCTTTATGACTCGACCTTGGATCGGTTGCATCATCCAAGAGATGTTTTAAGTTTATTTTGGATGAACAAAAATTATGGACCTTACGAAAGTTTCAAGGTCCAATGTGTTAAATAAGCAATTCCAAAGTCTAACTCAGGTTGATCGTGTTAAATGAATTGGTTCCGGATATCGTAATATCAGGAAGGCCTAGACCTTGAGCCAGGTAATAAATTTTGGTGTATACTGCAAGCTTATTATCAATGCTAGATAGAATCCATTTCGGGAATGTTATACTCTGTTGGTTCTTATACTAAACGATTCTACTTGTGAGACCTAGAATGGATTCGTTAAGTTTAATAACCTTAACCTAAACTATAACCTATGGGTTGAATTAGTGCTAATCTAACCTAGCCCTAAACTATAGGTTTAATGCTCCTAAGGTTAGCGACGTAGCACTATGGAAGTAAGACTAAAGTATACCTTAAGATCTAACCTATGTTTCTAACCTAAATAATGATAGTGGATGAAGGGGGACCTATGAAGGGTGTGAAGCCATGGGCAGAGGTTTCCATGGCATTAAATGAGGAGGATAAGCATGAAGGACAAGGGATATGGTGGAGATTGCAAATGGCTATTGAGACCAACGTGGCAGAGTCACCAAATCTAGGAATGGTTGTTTGTTTGCATTTTTCAATCACCAACTTTGGCAATCGGTGGTAATGGAGATTAGGCGGAATCTTGGAGTTAATGTCTTTGATGAACTTCGGTTCCCAAGCGCAGATTTCTCTGGAAGGCATGCAAATGGAAAATTATTTGGTTGTTTGGTTTTCCATACACTCCGTTTTCTCTGTTTGATCACCGGTTCTTGAACTGGTCTACTTGGTGTTGCATGGCAACTATGAGAATAACTAGCTCTTTTCTCTATCGAGGAAAGTTTATAAGGCATGAGGGTAACAAATTATTGTTGCTGAATCTATCGTGGAAGAAGAGGAGAAGGCTCGAGCTCATTCAGAGGTCTTCTTCGGATTTTTAAAGCGACATTACCAGGCATGATAGGCCCTAACTTTTAAAAATATTGCTTTACTCCAAATGCTTTCATTAAAACAACTCTGTTCAGGTGATTTCAGTTCAGTTGGTTTGAAGTAATGTATTGGTTCTTCTTTTCCTGTGGAATTAGGAATCTCAGATTTTTCAAAGACTTTGTTGGAATGTTTACTGTATTTATTCATCCTTTTGGTTTCATTTCGTTTGAGACCGGCCGTTTTTGTGCTTTTATTGTTGTTGAATCTGTTGAATCTTGCTAGAATACTTTAAGTTCCTTCCTCAGTTGGAATGCTTGCTTTATGATTATACTACTTGAATGTGACTATTGTAGAAATCCTTCACTGTGTTAGCAATTTTGGGTTAGTTTCCGTTGAAAGTTTTCAGATTATATATGAAATGACTCAGTGAGAGTCCTTTTAATGTTTCGTATGTTTTTGTCTTCTGCTTAAGCTTAGTTTTGAATGTTGTTGTTTAGTTGAGAACATCGATGGTATCGACTCGGTGAGAGTCTTTGAAATGTATCTTGTATTTCAACTTCTGTCTAAGATAAGTTATTAATACTGTTGCTTAGTTGCAAATATTGTTGCTTAGTTGTGAATATTGTTGCTCAGTTGCGAATACATTGCTTAGTTGTGAATACGGTTGGTATTGACTCAGTTGGAGTCCTTGAAATGTAACTAGTGTTTCGACTTCTGTATAAGCTTAGTTGTGAATACTTATTGATATTGATTTTGTTGGAATCCTTAATATGTATCTTGTATTTCAACTTCTCGTCTAAGCTAAGTTATGAATATTGTTTCTTAGTTGCAAATACTATTGCTTAGTCACGAATCACAATGTTGCTCGATTCTCGAATATTGTTGCTTAGTTGTGAATACGGTTGGTATTGACTCAGTTGGAGTCCTTGAAATGTAACTAGTGTTTCACTTCTGTATAAGCTTAGTTGTGAATACTTATTGATATTGATTCTGTTGGAATCCTTAATATGTATCTTGTAATCGACTTAGTAGAATTTTAGTTGACTGGCTGATATTGATTCAGTTGGAGTCCTTGAATGTTTTCGTATGAATTCGACTTTAATCTTAACCCGGGCTATGAGTTCTTGTTGGATACGACTCCGTTGGAGCCCTTGCAGTATTTCCATGTGAACTCGACTCCTGTTGAAGCCCTGATGTGTTTGCGGGATGGCTCTACTTAGGTTAAAACTTGGATGAGCTTATGTAATGGAGGCGACTTCTGTAAAGTCCTTAGCTTGTACATTCATAGAGATTAGATTCAGTTGAATGAAGTTGTGCATGTTTGTGTTTAGACTTAGTGTGAATATCATTGTATTTGCATATGGAACGTCATTTGTTTTAGTGTTATCTAGTCTCGTGGCTGACTGTGATAAAAAGCTCCTAGCTGTGCTCTGTTAAACAATGGCGATGGGTATATTCATGTTGATGAATGATATGAAAAAGAATTGTTGAGTCTGTTATGGTTGGATTACTTACTATTGCTTGTCGCGAGAGCTCTTGTATTGCTTAATAGCTACAGGTGATTTTTATAATTGGATTTAGATGGAACTGTAGTTCTTCTTGTAATCTCGACTGTTTAGTCGCATGCGTAAATGTATTTGCATTATTCTAAAGGAGTCGGTACAGTCCAGAACATTATTGATTTAGGAATCTAATTGACTCTGTTTCTTTCTTCTAGACTGTAATTTATATGTTGATGTATAATAAGTTGAATAGGAAAATTCTCTCTCTCCTAGTCAGGAAACCTTGTGTGCTTTCTTCTTGCATCCTTTTGCGATCTCTATGGTAAGGGCATAACAAGAATAAACTGAGGTATTGTATGGAGAGACTGGTATAAAATGTGTGTTGCTGTATAAATAGGTATACTTGTCAATACCATTGAAATGTGTTATGATGATAAAAGAATTAAGACAGTGAGCTTGTTGAATGTTTTAACTGCCTTTGAGAAATTGTTAGAAACATTCTTGTAGGAGTATTGTTGTCTTAGAAAGGTTGTATTCATATGTTCTTAGTCTCTAACATATAGGATGAATAGCCTGATTTAAGTTTGGAATTTGAAGAAATGATTTCATATAAACAGGTTGTTTAATGAGAACAATTGGTGGATTGCAATTGTTTTAAGAATTAGTGCTTATCATGCTCAGTTCACCGAACTGACCAGTGTTGAAAATTTTTGCAGATGGTTTCCGTAAGTGGTAAAGGCACGCAGATCTGATATGATGTTTAGATTGTTTAATTTGGTTTTATGATGAATTCCAATTTGATTCTCTAAATGTACTACTTGAAGAAAGATGTTCTTTTGCTGTTGAGTATTGTATCAAATATGCTGAATGCATAAAATGTATTTGTTTAGCTTAGAAATGAATGAAATGAGGTAATCGTTACTTATGTATTTGCATTTATATATTAATGGATTGAACTTCTTTGGTTCAAATGATTTTAAGAGCATTGTTATTATTATTTTTATTTGAATACTTGTGAATGTTTAGTAGTTACATTATGTTCTATCTAAAGCTAAATTAAAATTTAGAACACTTTGTCTTTTGAGGAGCTAAGGTTAAACTAAACCTCAACAGAAGCTGAACAATTTGAATAAATTATTACTTCCTAGTCTTGATCTAAGTCAAGACAACGTTTAATTTGATTTTAAATCACTATATCTTAATACTAATAAGTAAGATGTATTTCAGTTTTGAGAACTGATATAAACCTAATAAGGGTATGGTTAGCAACCTTATGAGAAGACTTAGGGCTACTGCCCAATTTCATTGATTTAGATCATTGTGTAGCAAAGAAATCCTTAATGAAACCTCAAATCTTAATAACTTCTCTTTGTGAAATGGGTCTTTTTAAGAAAGGCAATTCTAAGGCGAGGAACCCAGGGGTTGGGAAAAGACTACCCTAAAAGGAGCGTTTTAAAGTATAACTTTAACTCAACTTAAGTAACACCTTAAAGTTAAGTAGATCTTTTCAAGGTGGTTTGGAAGGTTAATGGCACAAGTCAATCTGAGGTTGTACCTTCGAGAAGATTAGGATCTTCTCGAAGATACAACAACGCAGGTGACTTATGGCGACACCCTTTGCATTGATCGTTAAGATTTACACCTTAAACATGAACAATTTTTTACTCTGCGGGACTGGTTAGGAATGTGGTCATGATATGAGGCTGCCTGGGAGACTCGGGTACCTTGACACACGAGGTTAACTAGGGTTGACTCAGTATGTCAGCATATCCCTAGTTCTTGAGAGCATCTTTATATCATTGTCATATTATTAATCCATTCCTGAGTGAATAACTTGGGGCAGGGGAGGCTGAGAGAAGTCAGTGTAAGACATTCTACATAACATAGGAATGGGGTAAAGGATGTATTATGGATTGATGAGTATGTCGTCAAGGAGTACGAGACATAAGCGGTATGTTTCAAATATTTGGCCAAAGTATCACAAGTTGTTAATTGTGTTGTCCTATGTCACCTAGTCTAAGGGACGAGATGCCGATGAATAATGGTAACAATTATTCAGATAGGTTCCTTAGGCAGAGAATTACTCAATCCCAAATTAGGGAAGAGAACCGCAAGAGTGATGTGTTAAAATAAAAATGCCAACTCTTTGATACTCATGAATAGATCGGTAGATTACTTAGAGTCATGGAATGAATAGATCGGAGGTACTCACGAGTCATTATAGCTTCATATGGTTATCTATTATAAGAATGGTTGTTTTGATTTGTGAGTTCTAAATCATGTATTTAGAACTAGGAAGAATTAATCAAAAAAAAAAACTTGTTCTCTTGTACTAAATTGGGGATGTTACGATAGCAAGAAGGCACATCTGGGGCATGTTGTGTCAAGGCATCCTCATAGTATCTCACCTCGGCAAGGAGATCCTAATAGGTACTTAGACTCACCATGCTAGGTGCTCTCAATGGTGTTACTCTTTGGTGGTCCTCCTGCTACGGCACCCTATGCCCCTGACTCTGATGTGGTGCCTATATCACCATACTTGGCCCTGAGGGCCTCTCTGTGTCTGTGATATCTATCCCTCTCTTTGGATAACTATATCCCACTTCGGAGAGCAAGTGTCTCTCTCTGTATCACTTGTGTCTTTCTCCTCCCTCGAAAGTATCCTAATCTCCTCTAGAGTATTACCCAGGT
This sequence comes from Taxus wallichiana var. yunnanensis, assembly GCA_018340775.1. Taxonomy (NCBI): domain Eukaryota; kingdom Viridiplantae; phylum Streptophyta; class Pinopsida; order Cupressales; family Taxaceae; genus Taxus; species Taxus wallichiana. Next base: position 1,019,663,259 of record CM031240.1, read on the forward strand.
GTGTTTGTACCAAGGTGGCATGCTCTCCCTGTAGTCTCTCTAGCTCCGGCATTTGTATCATCCTCGTCTCGACTCTGCAGACATTGTGAGATGCCGTGGTAGCTCCTCGTGATACCATGCCTCATAACCCTCATCCACTCCTACATCATCATCATCATCATCATCATCATCATCTGTGGGAGGTAGGGCCTCCCTGAGTGGATCTGCTAGGACCAGTATCGATAGATCTGTCTCCTTTTTATCTCATCTATATGACACATATATAGTCGAATAATATGTATCAATCCAAACTATCTCATCACCCATATAAATGGGACCCACTCTAAAACCCTTGGTCACATCCTCTTCCTCTTCTGACCACTCCTGGAAGCTTCCATTTCACTCAAATTAAATTTTTGACTTTTTCTAAATCAATCGTCACAATGCAAATGAATCATTACCATTCACCTTTTCTTTATTTATAGGTTCTTAAGGTATTCGTGCCATTCTTGGGGTCAGTGTCGATTCTTTAGGTCGATGTCAATTAGGTATGATTCGATGCCGATTGGCTCCCATTGGGGCCAATCGGGTAGATCTTGGTATGTTTTCTCCTTTCATCACACCAGACATACTTTGTTCTCATCTAATTATCCTATCTTGTGCATGTGTCACCCATAACACATTATCACCATCATTGTGTCTTTATTTTGGGTACTTGTACCTTGTCACCTTGCATAGCCCCACATGTGTGTCACTTGTAGCATGGCTTTGCTTGTCGTTCCCCACTTGGGGCATCTCATCATTATATCTTTTGCATGTGCCACCCATAGCACACTTGTTCTACCTAGTCTAGTAGCATTTCTATTGTAAATTCCACTATAGTGGCCATATGTTGATTTCCGTAGTGGCTCTCCTCTCGAGGCCATTGCTTCATCCTTCTTGTCTAAGTGTTGATGCTTGGCTTGTTTATTTGATCATTGTTATGACCTTATTTTCACCTTTAGGTGCATCTATTTGGTGTTATCACCCATTCTCGTTTTCTCCCTGTACATGGGTAACTCACATTTTTTGCAACCTAAAGATAGTGGGTCTATAGGCACTAATGTCATCTCATTCGAAGGCCATCTAGTTGTCCCTACCAATGTGTCACTCTTTGGTTGTTACTATTTTGCAGTCACCTTTAACTCACAAGTCTATAGCCACTAACATCATCTCATACGAAGACCGTCTAGTCTTCCCTACCAATGTGAGTTCCTTAGGTCACTGCCTTTTTTGTTTTTTTACGTGTGTCATCAATGATCAAATCTACTCTAGACATCTAGCTAGGGCATCCTCTCTTCTATTATTTTTCATCTACCTTTTTCAAACTTGGGATCAGTTTGAATTTTTGGGCCACCCCATCCCTAGTTTGAGGGGGAGCACATCATCAATATTCTTCCTTTTCTTCCAACTCCTTGTTTTTGTCTCGTAGCATTGCTTATCGCAAGTTACTCAATAAAAAGGGGCAAAATGTAGACACCTAAAATTGGTTACTCAATTTAATGTCCCCTGTGTTCGCTTACCTATTCTATTCTTGGGTAACCCGGTGTACTTTTGTATCACTACTTCTCTCTTAGGGTATTAATTAAATATCTAATTAATATGCCTATCCTAAGTTTTCTCCACCCCATTATATTTCACCCATGGATAATTAAACATTAACCCTATAATTCTATCTTTTACATTTATTCCAACTACTTATTCACCCCATATCACTTCCCAACCTCCCATGCCATTATTATCCATCCATCCCACCTATTTCTCCTCTCCTAGAACCGTGCAACGGAATTTTTCTAATATTTGAGTGGGAAGGATAATATTCTTATTCTCACAACTCATCCCTTTTTGCAACTTTGGGAGTTTGTTCACTTATCGGTCTTTGACTAGTCCTCGATCGATGAATATTTTTCAGATCGGCACCAATTTTACCTTGGTCAACCAACTATAAATACACGACCTGAACTTAGTTCTAGTTAGACAGTAGAGACTTGAAAAATAGTGAAAAGCTTGAGTGAATCTTGAAATTATCAATTGAGAGAGAGAATTCTATCCAGATCAATCCCTGAGAGGTGCACCATTATTCTACCCACATAACATCGATATCACTTAGGTTCTTCAACCTCTGGGTGACTCCATTTCTCCATCCAGCCAAGGTGGAACTCTATCCACATCTTTGCAGCTCCTGCAGGTCTCCACAATCCAATCATCATTAGTCATCAGTCAAGCTTTCTATGATTTCTTCCCGGTCGACGATGACCCAGAATCAATCGACACCGATTTTTCTAAATTGGTGCCATTCAAAACCATCGACGCCGATCACTATCTGATCAATGCTAACCAGTCTCAAGAAAGGTAAAGAATCTAGGTGACACAATTTCATCTTTTTTTTATAGTTTCCTGCTTTCTTTTAGTTTCTACTGCTTATTTTTACAATCTATCTACAACTTAAAATTAGAAAATATAAAGATTTTCTTACATCTTTTATCATGTACACCTTTATTCTTAATTCAAAATGTGAACTGACATCCACCAAGGAACCTAATCGCTTCCCGGACCTACTTTCTAGGCAGTTCACTTTATATCTTCTAACATCATCTTTTTCTGTCAAGTATTCATGCATTGTAGAGGTTTATTGGATCTACTCCGTAGGATTTCTCGTGTGCGCCCATCTTAATTCCATCAGGATTTCTTTCCATCTACATCTTTGAATCTTGTCCAATTAATCAGGTATCATCTTTATTTGAGTTTTTTAGATTTTTGTTTTTAGTTTGGTGCATTAACTTGGACAGTAGTAAGCAAAAAATTCTTGATCTTCACATGCACACCTCATGAGAGACATAATTCTTTACATAAGCGCTATTCTTAGGGTATACCAGCTTCCTTTATAGGTCGCGGTGGTCCTTTTCTACCTTTTTGAGGTCAAATCTTAGTCTTTTTCTTCTTTAAATTGATTGACCCTCGCTTGAAAGTATTACATGGTAAAAGAGAAAGAAAGATTGCATCATGTAATCTTGGTCCCATCTATCAATGTGAATCGCCAATGTAGAAATATTGGTAAATAACAAACTCAACTTCTCCTTTCACTAGTTCCTTCAAATTATTCGTGTATCCTCAATTCATCTTCGAATGCATTGCAATCCTCTTATACCATTTCTCTAGGATTTCCTTATGAGTCACCTTCATGGTGTCACAAGTGTAATTTTTAAATATTTTGCGGGGGAAGCTTCTTAATCTAGATATTCCCATACAAACTTCACTAGCCCATCAGGCTTTCCAAACTCTCCGAGAAGATGATGGTGAGGAGGACATTCCCAAACATGATCTTCTCTTCTTCGTGCATGGAACTAAAGATTTCTTCTACAATAAAGGCGCATTGACAGTTATCGATGGTTCCTTCTAAAATCCTATAGCACACATTCAAAAAGCCTTGTTTATTTGTGTCCACCTTCTTGTCTATTTATCTTAGATACCAAGCATGGCCATCCTCATCATTAGGTTGGAGATATCTAAAATATTGAAGTAGCGGGATCCCTTCTTATAATCATATGCCTCGAATGTCTCCTTAATAGCTTCCTTGTCCTCCAAGTCATCATCTAGTGGCTCCCTTTCATAGACAAGGCCAATAAACTTAGAGATTAGTTGAGGGGTTATGCACATTTTGGGGCCCATGAAGTACAAGTGGTCCTCGTGCATGCATGACATCAACCATTGGTATAGTCACTCGGGTTTTCCAAATTAGGGAAACTCATAAAGTTGCAACAACCCAACCTTCTCCAACTTAGCCTTCACCTCCTCATTATAGATCGACATTCCTTCCTGTCCTTCTATCTATCAAGCAAACTAGTTCTAATGCCATCTCCTTCTCGGTGGTGCTTGTATGATGGTTGTAATCACTCATTGTCATCTTCCTTACATGGGATACCCATTCCTTTCCAAATAACACTCCATCTAGGTATTGCATCTTTGTATACCACTCTTCATTGAAACTAGTGATGGTAGTTTGTTTCCTTTTCCCTTTCCCTTCTTTGGTGTCATTTTATTACGGGTTAAAACAAAACTCTTCCTTTCTCCTCTTCCCTTCTCTCGCTCATATCTATGGCTCAACTTCACGAAGAATCCCTTTACTCACATTGCCCTAGTTATGGAACCCTAACCTAGACAACCCTTCCATAAGATGGTGTACTCTTCTGAGCCCTTCTTCCCTTTGATCATGTACTCCTTCCACTTTGGTTTACAAATAACACTAGTCATGCACTTATATTTTTAGAATTCCCCTTCCACACAAATTTTTCTTCGTGGATTCTCTAGTTTGCAAATGCTCTTCATATCGTAATAGAAGGTAAACAATGAGGTTCCCGATCTTCTACTTAGTATTAATGTTATGCCACTACCATTGTACTTAGCATTAAATGTGACTTTTTCCACTAAATCTGATCTTAACCGCTCTTACCCACGTGCCCAATCTGTATGAAAAATCCTTACAACTTGTTATCCACAATTCACCCCCTAGGTAATTTCGATAACATCATTAAATTCTTTGGTCCCAGACAAGATAGATTGATTCATGTTGTCCCCTTTCTCTTGTCCAAGGAGAAAAGAGCAAGTTCTAAAAAAGGGTGAAGCTTGCCTTCATCCCTTCCTAGTCCTCATGGCTGATTATTGGGACATTAGGTGCGAATCGGCACGAAGAATCCCTTTACGGTCCTATGCAACAAAGGGACATCCAGGCCATGGAGATCGTGGGACATGAAAGGGTGAACCGACCGAAGGTAAAAACAAAATTGACCAATCGCTGGCTGCAAAGCAGTGGGACATCAGGGCGTGAGGACGCGAAGGACGTGAACCGCTCGGATTGGCTGGCATAGGGAACTTTCATCCGAGACAGCTTGGGACAAAGGGACGCATGGGACACGGAAAGCTGGAAGATCTCGGAAATGTGCCACGTTTCTTCACCTCAAAGAGGGACAGAAGCCTGAATCGGCGGATCGGAGAAATTTGTCCACTTTGGGACATCCAGTGAAAATACGCGACACACGGGAGTGAAAGAGCCACCAAAAATCATGCCACGTGTCTTCGTGGATCGAGCAAGGAAAGGGTGATATTTTTACTGTTTTGCCGAGTTTCCAAAGGCGAAGTTTGGAGCGTTTGCTTTCTAATAAAAGAGGACGTGTGTCCTAAGGAGGAAGGGGAGTGCGAGCTCGGGGAGGACTTGGAGAATTTGGAAAGTTTTGGCCAAATAACTAAAAGGTAAAAGATGCCCCCGCACCACAACTAACCAAAGTGTGCCACGTGTCCCAGTGGCGGGCACGGGAAAAAAATGGAAAATTTTCCAAAGAGTTAAAAAGGTCGAAATTTCAAGGAAAGCCCGCGAAAGGTGGAGGAGAGAGAATTGCCTAGCAAAGTAGCACCCGACACGTGGCATCCAAGGCGATAAATTTTTCAAAAAAGTTCAAAATGCAAAAAGGTCAAAAATTAGAATTTTTTTGCCCGACATCCGTTTTTGGGCCATTTTGCCCTAAAACTTCGTACCTTCAATCCAGAGCTCGAATTTGCACGTTCCACCTATAGGATTTCATGATCAATTTTGAATTTTGGTTCAGTTTCAAGAGAGAAAATTTAGAAACGGCTCTGGTATGTGTCCATGGCCAGAAATGACATTTCAGCGACTAAATTTAATGCAGAATGGGTCGCACTCTCCTCCAATTTGGTCAAAAATAACAGGGTATTGGTGTGTAAGGTCCTCCATGCTGATTTAATGCATTTGCAGTCAATGAGAATGGGTTCCCATGTTTTGTATGTTTTCTCTCTCCTGGCTTGACCCATGCAATGTAAAAGCTTTGATTTGGCTCATTTCAAAAAGGGAGCACTTTTGGCATAGCAAAACCTCTTCTTTCACCTCCAAAGATTGTGGCAAGAATCGGACCTCTTCAAATTGTAATAGGTTTTCTACCTCTCTAGGTTGTAATGCGGTGTTTTTTGACATTGGAAATGATAATGCAAACTTTGTTAATGGGTTTCAGTCCTTTGTTTGTATTATTTGCTTCATTTCAGATCCTAAATTATATCTTATTAGCTTTGTGTATGATTTTATGTTTGCAATCTTCGGTTTGTGTATATTTGCATGACAAAAATATTCACCACTCCTTTTGGTGCATCACCATCTTTAGTTAGTTTCAATTTTGCACTTCTATCCTGTCTCCTTGCAATTTAGAGTAGGATTAGGATCAACCTCTGTAGTTGTGCAAATATAGATCTAAATCAGCCAGCCTCTAACTGGAGATTCCTCTCTCGCACAAATCCCACACTTGGAGAGAGGTTTCCATGTTGTGCATCATCTTTGGATGCCTAAGACATCATTTAGAACCTTGATTTGCATCCGTGGTTTCTATAGTGTAAAAATCTTTACTTATTGAAGACTCTTACATGCACATTTGTAGTGTAGAAAGAACTTCTTCTATCCTTGACCTAATTTTTCCCTCACATACCTCATGTTGTTAATGTGCTTCTCATCCTTTATACATGGTATTTGTAAAGTTATCCTGACACCAAAATTCCTCATGTCCACCTTTTCCACATGTGCTCTCCTACCTTATACGCACTTTTTATCCTTCAATCCACGGTCCATATCCTTCAATCCGTGCCATCGAAACACAACTTATAAATTTGTTTTAATTTTCATTACTCCACCCCACACAAAAATAAAGGTGCGGTCCTCTACGTATACAAAAACTTTTGAAAATTAAGAAGTGGCTATTGCACACAAAGCATGTAAACCAACAACATAGAGAGGAACAAGCAACAAGAAAGGGAAACATAAGAAGGAAATGCATAAAGGGAAATCCTAGGCTAAATGGAAATACTACCTTATTTACAAACAAAAGGAAGACTTATTTATAGTAGGGCTTCAGCCTACTCCCATTGAAATGGCTTGGTAAATGTGTTCCATCAAGCACTTATAACTAGAAAGTTCCTGAATCAAGGATGTACAAGATGATATATGACCCTAACCAATGGAATTTCAATTTCTTGGATGGCGCAAAAATTTGGAATCATAAATTAAGACCATCTACCCAACATTGAATTTTTTGTTCTTAGTATGGCGATCATGCCATTCTCTTTTTCATTCCTTTTTAGTCTTCTTAATCATCTAACAAGTGATCTCCTTTCTTCCACTGCATTAACTTCTCCATTTGATCTTGAATTTCCTTTTCATCGCCTAACCCTCCTACACATGGAATACGTAATGATGGTAACATAAATTCAACCGGTAAAATATCCTCCATGTCAAACACCAAATGAAATGGTGTGGCCTCGTATGCCTTTTGTAGGTTGTCTTATATTCCCATAGAATGGATGATACCTTGTCATCCCAATCTTATCTTCCTACATCATAAATTTTTCTTCACGCAAGTGACTCTAAATTTTGTTAAATGCCTCAATAGTTCCATTAGCCTAAGGGTGATAAGGGGTGATCTTATGATGGGCCAAAGGAACTCGCCAACAAAATCTCGAATGTTTCATTCAAAAATGTTTACCCCTATCACTATTCCATTTTAAATGGCATTCATACCTTATGATTATGTTCTCCCATAAGAATATAGTAGTTTTCACCATGGAAAAATTGATTTTAGGCATTTCCTCCTCCCATATTGTCAAGTAATTAGTACAAGTAATGTGATACACCTATACTTTACCATGAATAACCTAGGCACACCGCCACATCACCTACCTGAGCCGATCACTCACCCAAAGTGCATAAAGGTACCAGTGCCCTTCCTTAGAGTTTCTTATACAAGACATTAATGTGATGAAGATTTAATGTATTCATATCCATAAATAGCATAAAAATTCCATAGAGCATATTCCACATCTAGATCTTAAAGAATCATGAATAAAATGATAAAAATAATGAAATAAACCATGTAAGAACTAGTTACAATCATGTTTAACAATGTTATTGACCCAATATACTCCATTGTATTAAACATAGTAAATACAGAAGATTCTTACAATAAATAGTATCATAAGTTTATTCACATATCAAATATGGTAGCATAACTCCACAATAACTCATACACATTGTCTTTGTCACTACACATACTAATACATATTTAGAAGGGTGGGGACTTTCCTTCATCACTTACGCACTTACAAAAATAGGTCGCATGCTGAAAATAGTCATGCGCATTTACAATAACATACACTCATGCAAGTATGCTAATAATATATCTCTTACATTTAACTAGTAGTAGTAATCCTATTATTAATTCAAACTCATGCATGGATATTAGTAGACGCTCCTCCCAAAATAACATTTTTGTGTTGCACAAGTCTCCATCCCATTGTGTGCTCCGTACGCTATATCCAAAAATATCCCATAACCATAAAAATGGATAAGTCCCAAATCAATCTATCTTTCACGCGCATTTCCTTCCCTATTCTTCCGCACCTTCAAATGTTCCTTGCTCCCGCATGTGAATCTTCTATGTTCCCTCTCCTTAGTGTCATATTTTGTCTACTCAACATTACCCCACACTAAACTACATTGTCATCCCAAATGGGGTTCCTCCTGATGTTCCCAAAGAATAAAGAATAAGAATGGAAAGAATGTAAAGAATTACTTTACAAAGAATGGACATCTATTCTGCTTAAACTAGGAGGATCAACTCTAGATATTCTTCTTTAATCTCATCCTCCAAGGCTTGCCAATCATCCAATGCATTTCTAGTCTTCTTTGGAACATTTGTGATGATGAATTCCAACTCATCATGTGTTATCTCTCCCATTTCATTATGCAATACTAAGACAACGTTATCCATAGAAGACATCCTTCCCTCCATAATATCCATCTTTTCTGTTACAAGCTTTCCAAGCTCATCCAACCTCTCCTTATGCAGATGTTGTGTTGCTCCAATAGCTTCACATTTTTTATTTACTAATGCCAATCTCTCTATACACCCTAAAGTCTCATCCTTCATTGCCTTTAGAACTTCATTATCTTCTAATATAGTTCTGATCATGATCACTCTTTCTAGAGTTGCACATATGTTCAAATCTAGGTATGCTTTCTTCACTCTTCTTCAAAGTTTAGAGCAATGCCTCGTAAGATGAAATCTTACTAAACACAGAGGACCTTTCTCTCTCGCTTCCTTTTTAGGTTCCTTTGACGCTTGAATGTAAATTGGTCCATCCTGAAGAACCAAATCAACTAATGTACGCACATAAAGCATACCCAAAGGAAACTTTTCAGCTACCTTAGACTGTAAGTGTGGTCTTCCTTTTAGGACATAATTTCCAATTTCTTCTACCATGTTAATGAAAGCTTCATTATTTTTCTATTGTAAGTCCTTCTCTCCTTTTAGACGCATTATTTCTACATCTTTTCCTTGTTATCTTCTCATAGCGCTCTAATAGTGGCATCCTTATCTATGTTCCTTCATCCTCTTCTATAGATACCTTAACCAAGGCATTGCTCACCTTCTCATTAGACATGAGAGTGGGCTTTATAGTCATGTTCTTTCTCTACAATGCCTTCTTCATTCTTATTCACACACATGAATCCTCACATACATCAAAAGAGGGATCATCCATGTGAGTTTGCATGGACCAGGAAAATTGTTTCCTTGTGTGCATAGTGGTCATGTCTTGGTCCTTAAGCCCTTAAGGCCCATTATGTTCTAGAAATGAGGGAAAACAATTTTACTTGTGTCCTTAGCATAGTCCTTACTTGGCCCAACATACTCCCCACTGGTTCTCTTCATTCTTGGCCCCTTAGGATTTTAAGCGCGAGGTTTGGAGTTAGATCTTTGAATGTTTTGAGCAATATCATGCTCTATTTTCTTCCGCCTCCTTTGCAGCTTAATTTTCATCCTTCATATCCTCATCTCTAGGTTCTTCCAAATCTTCTCGGTTGTACAAGGTTTCGTGCGTGCTCTCTTCGCACTCCTCTACCTCCTCATTCAACTTTAGTTTTCTCCTCTTCCTTTCAGTTATCTCTTTCTAAGGATAGAGTTGTGGTGACCTTATTATAGGCTATGAAGGTCCCATGTCTTAGGTCCTTGTTCTTCTAAATACCCTTTTAAAGTAAGTTCTCTTTTGGGACTACTTCCACATCCAAGTATATTTGTCTTCTTCTTGTGCTTAAGGAGTACAGCACATGTGTGCTCAATCTCTACTCTATCTATGGGCTACCTTCAACCTATATGATCTAAGCCACCACTATCTTCATGTTCTTCACCCTCCTCGTCTACCACTATAGTTTTTAGAGGTTGTGGGGTTGACATGTTATCCATTGTAATTTTTCCTTTAGGTGACCCTGGGAGCGTAAACTCATTTTCTACATACTTGTTATTCTCCATCTTAGGCTTAAGATGAAGGTATATGAGCGTGGCTCAACTTTCCCTAATATTCAATCTTATTGGCTTCATACTTATGAGATATGATATGAGCCTCTCAATGTAGGTAGTTTGGCCTGGATACACATATACCTTCCTCAAATTGTGGTAGTCATAGTCTACCTTGTTTGCACATTAAAGTTCAAACATTACACATCAATAAATCGGTGGACTAATGCCTCAAAGTAGTGCATTATGAAGGCATATGAAAATGTTTACCATGGGCTCCATGCCCCATCCATCATATCAAATCATGTGATGTAGAATTGTTGGTACACCACAAACTGTACTACATTTCCCACCACCAAAGTTAGCTCCTTGGGAATGTGACACTCCTCCAAATTACATGTGAAGTTGATCATACCACATCTCCGCCCTCTTCTTAAACAGTCCACTCATTGATCCTTCACATAAATATTTTTCAAACCTATAACGCAAGGGACTTATTTTCCATGGATACTCCCGATATTGTTCTTTGGAAAATTAGGCACTCCAATTTCTAAAAATACGAGAGAAAGTAGGATAACGTAAAAAATTATCTTCTCTTCTCGTGTGCACTTCCTCAATAATGGTGTCTGTAATGTATCTTGTTAGGTTATAGAATACTCCTAGACAATTTCTTCGCAACATGAAACCACATCGTATTCACTTGCGACCATCTATCTTGATAATTAAACTTGGTTACAGATGCGGCTACCTAGCACCATTGGGTACTTCTTCAATTTATCAATGTCCATTCCACGTGGACCCTTAGTATACCCAAATCCTTTCTTGTCTCTACGATTACTACTTTATCAGTTAGATCACTAGCAAGGTCTACCCCTATGCCCTTCAATCTTGTCAGTGTCAAAATTAGGGTTGTTGTGATTCTAACCCTTCGTCCGATGAAATAGAAGAAGTCCTCATGGAATCTTCTCATCAACCATTGGTATAATGGTTCATACTTTCAAAAATACGGAGCTCATACAACTGATAGACTCCTACCTGCTTCAACAATTTCTCCCTAGCATCATCATATATTGGCATATCCTCCACTGTGCACTTGTTGGTCTTTGTATTCAATAATGTGTCCTACTATTTCTTGTTGTCAGATGTACGGTGGTTATAGTCACATATTTTACACCTATGGATGTGAGAATCCCATTCTGTCTAACTATCACACCTTTTGGGTATCTTTGATCTCTAAAAATTACTCTTGGGAGAAATTTCAACTTCAAATTCTACCTTCTTCTTTCCTTTTGTGCCTATGGAGGTCCTTTCTTTGGTGCCATCATGAAAATCCTACCTTTTATCTTCTGTAATGATCAAGTTCAAACCCTAGCTCAAGTATGTGTGCCCTAACTTGAAACCATGTGCCCTATTTTCTTTTCAATACCTCTAGCTTCACTCAAACCCTTCACCAATGGGGACGTAAGCCTCTTCCATGCAATAATTCACTCTCTATGTATGATTTCACACTCTCCGCACCTCAATATGACTCGATCGATTGATCGCACCTAGCTCACTCAAATACTTGTGATCACAAAATATAAGAATGAACTTGCATCACGTCCTTATATAGATTTTCAAAATTTAGTGCACTTATTTCTTCTTCACCTACCAAAACTCCTTTCATTAATTTACCATTTTAACAATATCCATGCAAGACATCTTCATGCTTTGCCCAAGTTATAAACTTCTAGCACACATTCCTTGCCTTCTAGCTACAAACTTATCTTCAACATGCTTCTATGCACTTGAGTAACTTGCTACTATGCCTTCCCTTAGTAGTCTCCACGATCGATTCTTACCTAATATTATAATGTTACCTCATTTATCTCCATCTACGATGATCTTTCTAAAATCAATATCCTTTATAACAAATGCTCTCTAAACTTGAATAACACCTATAGCAGTTTGTTCCTTTATGTGTACGAAGTTTGTAAATAGACACCCCACACCAAAGGTATGTGTAGTCCTCTACACATAAAAATTATTCAAATGGTAATTAGCTTCCTTCACATAAACTCACTTAGTACACAAAACACCGACTAAATTGAGAAGGAATAATGACAAAGAAGGAAATACATTAAGGAAATACGAGAAATGAAAACCTAGTCTAAATGGAAACACTACCTTATTACAAACACCAAGAGGACTTATTTATAGTAGGGCTTTAGCCTACTCCCGTTGAAGAAACTAGGAAACCATATTACATCGAGTGTCTCTAACTAACAAATTCCCGATTCAAAGATATGATAATATACAATCCCAACCAATACACTTTAAGATTTCCTAGATGGAACAAAAGCTTAGAGTCATAAAGAAGTATCATCTCATCCCATATCAAGATTTTTGTCCCTAATGTTCTTGTATGTACTAACTTCTCGCCTAGTCTTTTCCTTTTATGAATCCAACGACAAGCTATTTCCCATCTCTCATCCAACTTTATCAACTTTTCAATTCTTTTTTCTAGGGCTTTCTCATCAACTAGACCTCCAATGTGCACAATACTCAAAGAAGGTAACATGAATTCCATAGGAAGAACTAATTTTGTGCTAAAAATAACTTAAAGGATGTGGCCTTGTTCAACCTCTTATATGTTGTTCTATACACTCCAAATAATGACAAAAAAATTATCATCCCAATATTTCCTTCCAACATCACAAATTTTTGTCAATGTCTCACTAAAAATCTTGTTGAAGGCCTCAAAATTTCCATTTTCTTGAGGATGATAGAGTGTATTCTTTCTAGTGCACACAATCATAAATTCATACAATATTATCATGATCATCTAATTCGAAAGTGTGTACCCCTATCACTTGTTAAGCTCAAGCAGGGCATCCATACCTTGGAAGAACATTTTCCCATAATAACTGGATGCTATAGCTAGTGTACAATCCTTGCTAAGTGTTTCTTCTACCCACCTTATAATATAATATGTGGAAGTGATGATATAGATGATCCGGCTTCTATGCTTGGCCAGTGAAATAGAACCCACAAAGACTCTAGCCCATTTCAAAAATGGCTCTACACTAGGAATAGGTCTTAAAGGGATTTCATCTCTTTGCCCAAGTTTACCAACACATTGACAATGATCACATGCCTTGTAATATGCTTTATAATATTTATCGAGGGTCTCCCACCATAATCCAAGTGAGTAGAACCTTACACAAAGTGGCATCACCTACATAGTGCTCACCGCAATACTAACATGAGCCTCTTCCATGATATCTCGAGCACTCATGCTTTAGTAAACACCGGAGCAATAATTCATTTCAACATAACTTGTATAGGTCACCACTAATCAACATAAAAGGTGCCACTCAAATTGTAATTTATTTATTCTCTAAGGATTTCATTCCTTCTGGTACCATACATGTAAGTAAAAAGATACCAATGTCCTCCAATTTTTAAGGCGTGAGTTGTAACCTATAAAATTGTGCATCTAACATTATATCTTTAATTGTCTGTGTATCTCCTCCTCGATTGAATTCTTAATAAGTGGTCTGGGTGAAAATTACTTTTGCATAGTTTTACCCCAATTGTGAAATTGAATTCTTGGAATAAGAGCACCCATCGATATATGCACCCCTAAAAATGGCCTTGTTTACAAGTATTTCAATGCCATGTGATTGATGTAAAATACAAATGGTTTCGCTAGAAGGTATTGTCTAAATTTATGTAGTGCATAGATCATTGACAAGGCTTCATGGTCAGTAGTTGTATAATTATGTTCTACATGAATCAATTTCTACTAGTAAAACAAATAGGATGATCTATAATACCTTCTCTAGGATGAGCTAACACCACGCCAATGGCCATGCCAAATGTCCACATATACATGAAATGGTTGGTTCCATGAGGGAAAATGCATAATAGGCACTGTAGTAAGTCTCTTTTTCAATGTCTCAAATGCATGTTGTTGTGGTTCTCCCCAATAAAATGTCCCTTTTCCTTTTAGTAACTCTTCCAAGGGTGTGGAAACCTTATCATATCCTTTGATAATTTTTCTATAATACCCAATGTAACCCAAGAATCCATGCACCTCACTCTAATTGGTAGGATCTTCTAGGTCTATAATAAATGCAACCTTAGGTGGATCCACTAAGAAACCTTCCTTATAGATTATGTGTCCTAATAGAGTGCCAAAAGGTGCAACAAACACCCACTTCTTGATGTTCAAATAGATGCTTAAATTTTTACATATTTCAAAAATAAAGCACAAATTTTCATAATGATCCTTAACAATTCCATACAAAGTTCAATCATCCAAGTAAACCTACAAGAAAATGTGAATAAAATCCTAGAATGCTTGAACAACTATTCATGACAATACAACTTGCATTTTTTTCTGCACCAAAGGGCATCACAATATATGTAAAACTTCCCCATTCAAAGGTTATAGTTGTTTTTCTTGATCCTCCTATGCAATCCAAACTTGATGATACCCAAAGAATCCATCTATAAAAGAATATATTTCATGCCCTCAATGCCTTCTAATATCTCCTCCGTGAAAGGTGTAGGAAATGGATCAATCACACATGCAACATTTAGTTCCTCGTAATCAACAAAATACTAATTTAACCATCTTTATTTATACTAATGACCATGGAGCTAACCCACTCGATTCTTCTAGGGGATTGATGATGCCAAACTTCAACATCTTTTCAATTTCTTCGTGGTTAGGATTCATCTGTAGGATCTCTTCTAGCCGACCGGGCACACACCTTCCTTAAGCTTTATCTTCATTTCTCCTAATGACTCATGCACTCCTTTTAATTCATGGTATCCCCTAGGAAATAAATCCTGAAAATCACGAGAAACTCCACTACATTTTCCACTTCAAACCAAACCAATAATCTGTAATTATTTCCTCCTTAGGTTCAACATCCATACCAATATTCACTTTCTTTGTCCTCATAGGTTAATGATAGGCACACACGTTGTTATCTTCCCTTTCCAAAACCTCATGCATACTAGTTGAATGATATATATCCATATTTTCTACTTCTTCATCATCCACTATGTAGACCATATTTCCTTTTTCTTTCTCAAAGAAATAACACTTAAGTATCATCGCATCTATCTCTACTTCATAAAAGCACGCTCCCGAGTCGTCATTCTCATCAAATAAATCTTGAATGAGTTCTTCCACCTTTATACTATCTCCCATATTTAAATGATTTATAACCCTTAATGCTTCTTCCACTAGAGGTTTAGTAGAGAATTAGTCAAAATTCTGCACCATTCCTATAGTCAAATCCTCGCCAATTTCCATTTTCTCTATGTAGCTCCGCATATACATACATACAAGTACGCACAACCTTGTAAACTGGAATAAAGTTTGTGCACCCATAGTGAAGGTAGTAAATATTCCTTCCCCTCTTTCTAGATCCTCTCACACTACTAAATGTGGTGCTTTGAATAGGTCGATTACCATGATAAGTGAAAATTTGAGTAGGTGCATTGCTCCCGAAAACTAAGTTGCTATAAAAATCATGATTTCATTCCATTCTACAAGATTATCCCTAAGAACCACCCACTAGCATGTTGCTATCTTTCTTTCATAGGGTATATGTTAACATATTTACTCTTTCAAATTGGTCTATCCATTGTTCCTCCATAGTGCACACAAATATCATAGGGTCTCCTTCTCCAAAGTAATTGAGGTATAGAGTTGTTACAAATCCTCCTAATGTAACGAGGTTTGCTTTTTCATGATAATTTGATCCTTACTTTGCTCCCAACCATCTCATAAATACCATGAGCCCAATTATCACAAGAAATACTTGTAGTATCACTAATATACTATGCATCTTCCCACTAAAGGATTCCTTCCTTAGATGGATCAAGTACTTTTGGGTCCCGAATGGCATGTACATAAATCCTATTCAGATATTCCTCACTCAAGGGCTCAACATAGGGTGTAGATTTCCCACCTATTAAAGGGATAATAACTCTTTCCTCCTTGTTCTCCAAACTGATATATCCCTTTTTGAACCAAAGATCAACATTATTTGTGTAACACCAAGGGTGTCCAAGCAGAGATGGGAAACTATCTCGCATCGTAAGTACTAAAACCTCAAAATCCCCAGTGAACTTGGCCTCTTGTATAGTAATAGATGCATCTTTTAAAACTCTAGTAGGAGTGGCCTTAGTTCGATTATCCATAAACAATACATTAGAAGATGGCTGCAATAAAGGTCTCCCCATCTATACCCATGCATCTAAAGTAAGCACATTTACCTCCGTGCATGTGTCAATCAATATATTACTCAAGATCCATCCATCGAAAAAAACATTTAGAATGATCTCCTTGTCATAATCTAAGCTATGGGGGAAGATTTGCATGTAGGATCTGACGTCCATTCTCAATATTCATGCGTAGAGTGTTTCCCTTTAGCCAACTCCCTAGTAATGGAATAATATTATCTCGGTGCAACATTTTTCATACCTCCTTCAAGTCATAAATATCTGTCTCGACCATCTCTACTTTCTTTTGTTGTGCCATCTTTTTGATTTCTCCTTTACACATTGTATTTCCCCTCAAGGTCTCTAATTACTTTTATGGTCTCTATATAAACCTCTTTATAGTGTGTAGTAGGATCCAAATATCTTGCATGTAAAATGTCCTCCTTAATTATGGTATGCTTTGTTGTAACGCTTCTCTAGCACATGCAGCTTCAATGCGTGTAGTGATCTTCATAGGTAATACCTCAAGTTAAGTGCCAACTTTAGTATCCACTAATTTTCACAAGCGTGTTGTATCCTAACCATCCATGTACCTTTGTTCTCTTGTTTATGCTACTTACTAATATTATCATATAGATCTGGGCATTCCTCATAGCTATAATTCTTTCCACGTAAAGAATATGTAATATTATAATGAAATTAGCACTTGTAGTGGTTAGGTGATGCGCATCTAAAGCATGTTCCACGAGGGAATTCACTTCTTCCACCACCATGGCCTCACCTATGAATCCACCACAATATCCTCGACCTCTTCCATGTCCTCCTTCATAGCACCCCTTGTTCCAATCATAGTGCAGTTGATTTTCATTTTGATCTTGGTGCTCACCTTTACCCTTAGAGTTAATTTGATACTCCTTTCTGTTTGCACACTAATATCTATAGCATCATGGATCTAACCAATCAACCTACAATATTTTGTATCATGAGTCATGGACTAGGAAATCTTACAATAAAAGGATACATTCTTCCTTATCATGTGTTGTAATAATGGGAACTAGCTAGTGTCATGGTTCAGATGACATATCTCATAGTCTAGAAATAATGAACGTATTGTTCTATGGGGACAACTATCTTTGGTGTTCCCTTCCACTTCACAATTTTACACCAAATCCCAATGTGCATCTCATGTGTCGAATTATCCAATAGTTTCTCCAACTACTTAGCCATAGCTGTAATCTATGCTTCCAATAATGGGTTGACTCCCGTGTCTATACTCGTGACTGCCTCAATGTGTAAAGCTACTTCAAGTTCTTCACATGGATTAGTGTATGTCTTATGGGACAATTCCCTTCTAAAAGGTGTGATTAGACCTCTAACAAACCATTGTGCATGTTGGCTTGTGTGAATATCATAAGAAAGCTTAGAGAAAAGTGTTTTGAAATGGGCATCATACTCTCGGACACTCTCAATAGTTCCTTGTTTAGTATCCTTGAGTGTGCTTATACTCTTCTTCTCAAACTCAAGGATATATAACTCTTTAAGGAAGGAATATTTGAATGCTTTGCATAATCCATGCAAGTTTAATTAGGTTCAAAATTCTTGTATGAACTGTGTGTGCATCCTGCTGAATGTAGTTACAAATTGAATTGCCTTGTGCTCGAAGTCATGATCCCTTTTGTGCACCATATATCTCACACATGTGGATGTGTTGAGAAGCATCTTTTATGCCCCTATACTATGGAAGATGAAGAGACATCTCCATGTAAAAATTCTAGGGTTGGTGCAGACCCTACCTACCTGATCCAAAATCTCTTGTGTTGCCTCTACCTCTAGAACCACCAGATCCACTAGAACTAAAACCACCTATACCCCCAATCCTACACTTGTAGTCGAAGTGGACTAGAAGATGTACTTCCCTATGTCCCAACAGTAGTACTATATTGAACTCCTACATTCTACGTGGTGGTACTACTCCCATAAGTGAGCCCCAAATTCTACGCACTCAAATTATGTGTTGATGATGCACCTGAGAAGGTACCTCCAAACAACAATGAAGATATTTTCCCTGCCATAGATGTACTTGTTATGTGACTTACTCTTGCTTCCCTACTTCCCAAATTAGCTTGCTGACTATTGGATGTACTAGATACTTGAAAACCAAGCACAAGGGCTAGGTTGCTGTATATTGAGATGCATGCACGGGTCTAGTTTGTCTCTCGCTACCATGATATTATGTGAGGCTGAGGAGGGTTCCCTGTCATGCTTGACCAAATGGGGAGTTCCCGATACTCTAGATCCATGTCTTTGCGTGAGCTCAAATCCTTCATGATCCATCTCTCTCCTCAATGCCATCTTCTCTTCATTTTCCTAATGCTTCTCTATCTCCCTCTCGTATGCCTCATTGTAAATTAAGCCACATTTCTTATCTCTCTTCCTCTCTACCTCTAGTTTTTACATATTTCACCAAACCTTCTCCTACCCCCACGTATGGTATGGTTTAGCTAGCCATTGGATTTTCCTCTAAGTTCAAGGTTACCATCAAGAAATTGATTTCTAGTGGAATTCCTTGCAAGTACATTTCCTTGAGATACCGTAAAAATTGGAACTTAGCTACCTCTGGGAAAGTATAAGTGGAAATTGAGTACTCTAGAATATAGCTGCTTCAAAACACCATGAAACTAAGTATCTCGCATCGCATGTACAAATTAGATCAACATCATATAGGGCCTGAAATTCTTCTTACATCTAGACAAGTGAGTGATACCTATAATTTCGTTTATACGTATAAGCATCAACTCATATAGTTATACCAGAAAATAGAAAAGAAGATATCATATAAACAATCATACGATTCTTTTCCACCCACGTGAATGTGTCAAACATAGATCCAGTGTTGAACCTCCATGCATTCTCATCTTCCAGATATTTTATCCACTCCTCAACACTTGCTAGGGTCAACTAGTATGTTTTCATCATGAACCATCTTAAAAAAACTTAAACAAGAGGTCCCAAAAATAGAACCAATGATGTATCCTAGAATTTATCATGAATAACCCAGCAAGACTAGCACATCACCCAAATTTAAGCCGAGTTCTCACCCAAAGTGTGTAAAGGTACCAGGATCCTCCTTAGACTTGCTTGTGTAAGATGTTAACGTGATGAAGATTTAATGTATTCAGATCCATAAATAACATAAACATTCCACATAGCATATTCCAGATCTAGATCTTAAAGAATCATGAATCAAATGATAAACATAATGAAATCAACCATGTAAGAACTAGTTATAGTCATGTTTAACACCATTATTCATCCAATATACTCCATTATATTAAACATAGTAAATACAAAATCTTCTTACAATAAATAGTATCATAAGTGTATGTGTGTATCGATCTGGAAGCATAACTCCTTAATATCTCATAAAAATGTCTCTCAGAACTACACAAATCAATAGATATTTATAAGGGTGGGGACTTTCCCTTCACCGCTTACATACTTCCCAAAATAGGTCACATGCTGAAAATAGTCATTCACCTTTACAATAACATGCACACATGAAAGTGTGCTAATAATAGATCTCTTATAGTTAATTAGGAGTAGTACTCCTATTATTAAATTGAACTCATGCATAGAACTTAGTATATGCTCTTCCCAAAATAGAATTTTTGTGTCATGAAATTCTTCAACCCATTGTGTTCTCCATACATTATCTCCAAAATATCCCATAGCCATGAAAATGGCTAAGTCTTGAATCAATCTATCTTTCACGTGTGTTTCCTTCCTATCCTTCCACACCTTCAAATGTGCCTTGCTCCTATACATAAATCTTATGTGTGCCTCTCCTTAATGGCATATTCTATCTCAAACATAATGATATAGCACAAACCAATCCTTCTCACGATAGGAAAAAGTGGTCCTACAAAGTCAATGGCCAACTTTTCAAATGGTTTTGTGCAGGCTATAGATCTCAAGGGCTTCTCATCCTTTTTTTCCTAGCTTTCCAAGGCACGACAATGGTCACAAGTTCTTTAAAAATCAATGCAATCTTGGTAGATACTTTCCCTCCAAAGCCTTGTGAGTAGAATCTTCTACGTGGTGGAATTCCTACATAGTTCCCTCTTATATTCCCACCATGTGTTTCTTCCATGATTGCAACACATTTCATGTTCTAATATGCATCTACACGAACTTGATCATGGCCTAACTTGTATAATTCTCCACTAATTAGCATGTAGGGTGTTGCACGTATAACTAAATTTTTTCCTTTCCCAAAATTTTCATTCCTTATGGAATCACACCCATTTTGATAAAAAAAATATATATTCTAAGTTAGAGGGTGTGTGTCACAATCTAAACAGATTGCATGTCTAGCATAGCATCCTCAATGATCTCGCGCATCCTCCCCGAGTGTATTCTTGATAAAATGGTCAAGCCCTAAGTTACTCTTTCCTAGTTTTAAAACAACTGTAAGCTCATATTCTTGAAAAAACAAGACTCCACTAACATATGCTCCTTGCAAAATGGGCTTGTTCATGAATTACTTCAAGGACATGTGATCTATGTAAAATATGAAGGGAATTTCTAGTAGATAAACCTAAATTTATGTAGCGCGTACATCATCGAAAGTTCTTCACGCTTAATAGTGGTGTGGTTCTATTCTATTGGTGTCAACTTCCTACTTGTAAAAGAAAGAGGGATGATTAAAAATCTCTTCTCTAGGTTATGCTGATATTAATCTAATGGTTGTCCTTGAGGCATCAAAATACATGTGGAAAGGTTTATCCTAAGAGGGAAATCATAATATGGGTGCAATGACAATTCTATCCTTTAAAGTGTTAAACATTGTTTGTTGCTCCTCTCCCCAATGAAATGCACTCTTGTGTTTTAGTAACTTCTCTAGTGGCGTGGTGATTTTGGCACATCCCTTGATAAAATTTTAGTAGTATCCTATATGACCAAAGAATTTGTGCACTACACTTTGATTGGTAGGCTCCCCTAACCCTATAATAACAACTAATTTGGTGGGATCCACTATTAAACCTTCCTTGCATATGATATGCCCCAACAGAGTCCCAAATGGAGTAGAAAAACTACATTTCTCAATGTTGAGGGATATCTCTCAAACATCATCCTTAAATTATCATAATAATATTTCACTAGTCCATACACTATCTAGTCATCAGGTAGACATGAAGAAACTTATGGATAAAATCTTGAAATTCTAACTTTATGCATGAAAAGACAACCAACACATTCTTCATTCCAAAAGGCATGACTATATAGGCAAAACTTCCCCATTCAGTGGAAAAGTTGTCTTCTCTTGGTCTTCTTTAGAAATTATAACTTGATGGTATCATGAGAATCCATCCATAAAGTAAAATGTTTCGTGCCCAACCACTCCTTCCAAGATCTCTTCTATGAAGGGGATTGGAAAAGGATAAATTACACATACCACATTTAAGTTCTTGTAGTCAACATAGATCCTTATCCTTCCATCCCTTTTAATACTCATGATCATGGGGCTTACCATTCTAATTCCTCCATAGCTTTAATGATGCCTTGATTGATCATTTTATATATCTCCTCCTTAACCTTGATGTGAAGATTTATATTCATTCGATAAGGCATCTTCCAAATCAAGAAAACACCTTCTTTTAAATTGATATTCATCTCCCCTAAGGATTGGTGAATGCATTTAATCTCATAGTACTCATGTGGAAATAAATCCTGAAACTCGCGTAATAGATAATTATATATGAGGCTTCCTTCTCTAACCAATAGTCTCTAATATTGGCCTCCTTAGGTTCATCCTCTGAGCCAATGTTAACCTTATTTATTTTCAGGGGTTCATGGTATGAGTACACTTGATCATTATCCCTATCAATAAATTCATGTGATGGGTTAACATATAAACTCTCCATCTCTTCACCATCTATCACGTAGACCATATTTCCCTTTTCTTTCTCCATGCACGGTGCTTAAGTTACATCTCTTTTGACTCTTCTTCATCAAAGTGTGGCTCTAAACTAGGTTCACCCAATAACTCCAATATTTGATCTTTTTCCATGGCACTATCTCCCATCATTATACACTTAACAACTACAATGTCACCCTATCCATTAATGGTTTAGTACACTAATACCCGATATCTTGAAGGAAGTCAATCATAAATTCCTGAAAATTTTCTTTCTAACAATGCATCTCGAAGTGAATATACCATGCACATGCACAACATTATAAGGTGGAATATAACTTATGCACCCATAAAGAAGGTGGTAAGGACTCCATGCCTCCCATCTATGCTTTCTCATATGCTTGGACGTGAAACAAGGCAGGATCCTTCCCATGGTAGTCTTGTATTATAGTGGTCGCATTAATTTGGGAGAACCTAATAGAGAACACGATTCTCACCTTGTGCCACTCTAGAAGGATATCATGGTGTGTTTCCCACAAACACACTATGGTCCTAAGAAATTTATAGATGAGCATCCCTCTTCTTTTGACCTCATTTGTCCACTAATCATCCAATTATCATAAGAACTCATCAGGGTTGGCTCCTCTAGAATAACTTGGTAACTTCTTCCCTCTTAGGAACTTGAATGAGTACACCTTCATTACCCTTATCACATAGCCTTTAATTTGATGCCTAATTAACTCATAAGTCCTATGCACCCAATTATAACATGACACACTAGTTGCATCACACATGGACTGAGCATCTTCAAACTGGATAACTCCCTCTGTAGGGTGAATCACCTCAGGGTCCCTGATAGAGCATGTATAGATCCTAAAGAGAACTTATTCTCCCAAGGGCTCAATATATGGTGGATATTTTCCATTGGTTAAGAAGATGATGACCAGTTCCTCTTTGTTTTCAAAATTTATGTATCCCTTATTGAACCTTAGGTCAACATTATTCTTGTAACACTAGGGGTGCCTAAGTTATGTTGGAAAGTTTTCTACCTTAGCTAATGCCAATACTTTTAAATCCCTAGTGAACATTTCCCTTGGATAGTGATATCAACATCCTTAAAGACACCAATGGGCATTGCCTTTTTCTTGTTATCTATATACATCAAATTTGAAGATGAATGGGGACCTTCCCATTTGATGTCATGCATCTAGGTGAGAACATTGACCTCCACGCTCATGTCAATAAAATATTACTCATAAGCCACCCATCTACAAACAACATTCAAGGTAATCTACTTGTCATAATCAAGGCTATGGGGAGGAAGGTTTGTGTAGACACCAAAATTGGGTCACACTCCCCTTGACCCCTCATTAAATAGTCAACTTGAACACACTCACCTAACCATGGCCCCTTACACCCCACACTAATATTAATTTAATTAAATTAATCCATGTCCTCACAATATTTATTATTTAATTATCCTAATTAAGATAATTCCCACCTAGCCACCTAACCATAAATATATTCTTAGACCTAACTAAACCCTAAAAATAAATGCCTACATCCCCTCTAACCACATTCCCACATAAAACAAGGTAAATCCCACTCTTTCCCTAATGAATAAAGGGATATGGTGGAAATCATTGCCATGATATCCTATTTTTGGTAAACCTAGGAATCCCACCTTAACCAACACCAGGTCCACCCTTGAATCGACACCGGTCAACCTAACCTAACTATCATCGGTTACCTTTTATTCCCTTTGGTAACCTTATTTTGAGGTTGACACATTCTGAGAGAAATGAAGAAGATCGAGCTGCATGTAAGCCAAACAAGCATCCTTTTATGCATCCAGACATCCAAATCCATCACCAAGATCAATCATAGAGACATTGCATTCATGGAGCACTCCAGAAATCACCGCTACAAGATCATATACATATTCTCCAATCAACCACCTCCACCACTTAGCCATCAGATCCTTAACACAATAAGTATGGCCCTAACCAGTAGGGTTTATTTCAATTAGTAATATTTATTACTCTTGTTATTAATCTATTCTTTGCATGCTTATTGCTTCATCACCCACTTGCCTATGAACTCAAATATCCCTTCACCCATATCACCAAATAACCTATCCTCACCTGTTGTATACTTATGAGCATACCTAAGACCTCTACAGACCTCCCCATTCACTCTCCCAAACTTTATTTGACCTCAGATCACCCCTGCCATTTAATCTATTTGAGTTTATTTTACCTCAACCATACCGACGTTGGTTATCCAAAATCTTTGTCGAGTTTTACCTAAACTCGCATCACATCACATTTAGCCAATGTTAGTCTCTGTGTTTTACACCTTGACCAAGAACAGACCCAAAATCACCCTACCAATTGACCTAAATAACCTAAATTAGACCCTAACTGGTCCCCAATACCTTGACAAACACCTCACCTCTCAGATCCAACTATAGCCTAGCTTATTGTGATTGGATTTGCTTATTGTACTTGAATGAGATACCTAAATCATATCAAATATAGTAGGAATTTGTTTATTTCTCACATTAACTTTTTTAAATAGTGGATTGACAATCGATAGAAGTATCACACTTCTCGGAACTAGCATACGCTAGGTAGTCCACTATCATATATCATTTAACTATATTTTTGTGGTCTTTTTTTCTATTACAGGTAGTTCCTCCTAGCCAAAAGGAAGCTCTCACATTCAGCTATGGATCAAGAAGTCGAATGCATGCAACAACCATCAACCAACCAACATTTAACATGTATTCCTCCTTGGCCCTTACCCTTATCTATTTCATCATTTCGAAAAGGTGAAGAAAATAGTGAAATAGTTGGCATGCAACACCTTCCTCTTGCACCCTTCTCTTGTGCACGGTACCTTCTCCCATAACCAATATCCTAGAAATGGAATGGTATTCTCTTGCCTCAACATCTTACATACTTCTCTAACCTCATCCAGATCCTTCTGTGGAGCCTCATCATTATTCCTTTGCTCTAATTGCCTAGACTACTCTTTTTCATGTGCAATAGATATCTCCTCAAGGCTCCAAACCACATCCATGGTTTCATGATACACCTCTTTTTTATGAGTATGGCCCAAATACTTTCCATGTACCACCTCTTCTCTAATAACTAGAAATCTTTGCCTTTGTACTTATCTCATGCGTGTAACCTCATATTACGTCAGTAACTAGTAATAGTTCTAGTTTTCACTCACGCGCCACTCTTTTCATCCATTATGAATTGACCTTCTCCATGCTTTGCTTCTCCACACCATCCCGGATCGGGGGAACACATGCATCTTTATTTCCGGTGCAACTATCTTATGTGCTCAAATAAATTTGGGCACTCCTCATACTTCATGTGCTTCTTTCCACACCACCAACATTGTACATTCTTGCATCCGGGAACACATGTTTTTAGTGCTCAATGGATCCACAAAGATAACACGTCCCATGTAAGAACTCACTTCTTCCTCCTCTCGTGGTTACCACGACCATGAAATCTTCGTCGGAAACCTCTTACATGCATCCCTCCATCTACATTCCCTACATAATGATGAGCATCATTCTTAGAATTTCTTATGAGGCTGGTTTAGTGCACACCAATGTCATATCCAACATCATGTATCTCCTTAAGGTCAATCATTCTTGCGGTAATCCTTGGTACCATGAGTAGTAGAGGTGTAAATATTCCAATAGAATGACACATTCTTACATAGCATCATGTGTCAGGTGCATCTCAGTATCGGGTGATTAAGGCAACCCAATTGCATCATGATCTCTATGGAAAATTTCACAATCCACCATAATGGTGTGTACCAATCTCTTAGCATAATTGTCCTTTGTATGCCCTTTACGACCTCACAATCCATGCACCATATACCACCGCAACTCTCACGCAATGGGTTTGTTGATAGATTATTCAAGCTACTCTCCCACCAATACATTATAGTAATTTGATCTTCAAGGAAAGGGCTAACATTCAAATTCATGCTTCTTTCAAAGCCTTAGCGTGTAGGGATAGCCTCCAAGGTCTCACATGGATATGTGAAATTCTTGTGTGAAATCACTTTACTCATAAATGGTGTTATCAATCCTCCAAAAAACCACCGAGCATGTTGAGAGGGGTGAATATCATAGGATAAATTTTTTAAGAGAGTCTTAAAATGCATGTCATAATCCAAACACGATCTCTTCCATTCCTTTTTGAATCTCCTTAAGTGCATTGATGCTTTTATATTTAAATTAAGGGATATGAAATTCATCCAAAAATATTCTTTGCAATGCATGGTGTAATCTACCACGCAAACTTAGGTCTAGTAATGGGGTCATACTTTCCTCGGTACTCCAACTATGTGTGTGTCATTGCAATGTTTTTTTATAAATTCTGACTTGCCTTCCACTCTCCTAAATGGGTAGTGATCCCTCCTCATTAAGAATATATTGCCATATTATTTCATGCTTGTGTACATGCTCTATAGCATCCTCAACACCCTTGTAGTCTTGTAGGTGCAAAGACATCTCAAAGAACACTTTTTGAGGTGATTAAGGAATGTATTCACCTAGATCTAGAACCTTGATTCCCTCTCCCCAGTGTTTCCTCCACCACTTAGATCCACTAGATGCACTAGGTCCTAGATCCACTAGATTCTCTAGTTTCACAAGGTCCATGAAGTACTTCTACTCTTATACCACCGATCTACTTCCCTTAGCCGGAAAAGGGTCTAAAGTGGTTATGCCTAATGTTCCCAATATCCTACCTGAACTACATTAGCGCCAAACAATTTATTATACTATGCCACTACTAGATGTGTTTCATTCCATGACTGCACCACTCCCAAATGTGATATGTCAAGCTTTTTACGTACTCTCACTTTTCCCAAACCTCATTCTAGATAATATTCCACCAAACACAGAAAATGATTGTGTAGCCACAGATGTACCAAATTAAAAAGTATATCTCCTAGGTGTAGATTGGTCACTCCTACCATACCAACTATTTTAGCAATATTTACCTCTTGATTTGGAAGAATACGAACCAAGGTTTGGTCACTAGGTGGATTCATGTGAGTTGATGGCTCTCCTTTCTCCAAGAAAAATTGCAAACTCTCATTAGAAGCTAAAGGGATATCTCTTCCACACTTGCCAAGATGTCATATCTTAGACTACTCAAGCTCTACGTGATCGTGAACGTGATTCTTCCCAAAACATTTACCTCCATAAATCCATCACACTTGTAACCTCACATTATCTATACAACTCCCTTTTACATGCTTTGTTATACTTGATTCATCTCTCCTCTCTTTATTTTTCAGTCTGAATGTCTATCCATATTTCTCCACCCTAGCTTCCTCACCCAACACCTTTAAATGAACGAAGCTTTACAAGTCGCCTATAGGATATGCTTCCAAACTCATGGTAATGATTATTATATTCATAGATAAAGGGATATCATGTAAAAATGATCCTCTAGGCCCCTTTAAGAACTAAAAATCAGCAACCTCGGACAAGAATACGTAGAAATAGCAACTATTCTAGGGTATAATCGTGGTTAAGCACTCCTCTTCCACCAATGATCAATAAATGCATCCAAGTTAGATAAGCATCATGTAGCCTCTATTTTCATGATATTCATCTTGGGTGTAAAACGCATTCAAAACATATCTATAGTACCATATTGATCTATATGCATATCATGGAAAGTCATTCATATAACTCTATTTGAAAGCGGTAAAAGAAGGTCTAATACAACTCATGATACGGTTTTCATTACTTGTACCCATTTATGTGCATCAAACTTAGGTCTAGTACTAAATCTCTTAGGAAACTCATCCTTTGTGATCTTAAACCATGCCTCAACATTGTCCAAGGTCAAGCACTCCATCATCACGCATCATTCTCACAAAAACTTTGAAAAGAGGTCCCAGAAATGGAACCAAGATGTAGTCATTTTTATGTACTCTCATTACAACTTTCTAATCCCATGTGTGTCATCCTATCACCCAACGGGTGCTAGGAACTCACTTGAAACACACATGGGAAACAAGCCCCTCCTTTATGTGAGCATTGTGAGAAGATATTGCCATTGATATAAAATTTGATGTAGAAAAGTAAATGTTCATGTACACATTTTGAAACCATCAGATGAACTATTACATCTATATACCCATGCAAATACCAAGAGAAACATTATATAAAGAACATATATGATTCATAATATGAAGAGGACACACTAGGGTTTGCACCAATGAACTAGATATTCATAACAGAACAATATATTCATTTTAAACACATTATCAATAACCACATCACATTCAAAAGTGTCATAATAGTATCATACATAACAAAAAACTTTAGACTTATCCCTCAGTAGGTATCCCCCAAGTGATATTCTAACTATGCCTTCCTAGTTCATCCTCGATTAGATATTATAATTTCATACAGAGGCCTATTACATCCATTATACCCAAACTTAGCACTAATGCTCTAAATCCTAGCCTTAATACAACATCATACTCAAGATACATTCCCCTTATGATTTCGCACCTTTCCATTTTCTATTGGCTTCTTCTCCATTCAAGTGTGTATTCCCAAACTTGCTCTATCTTATAAATAGGTTTAGTCACTCACCGCCATGCCTTCCTCTTAGGAGCATATAAGATGCCAAGTGTCCAGGTGGTCCTCTAAATGGAGCATGCTAATCATGTTCAAGTATAAGCTCTCTGGATTCATTTTTGCAATGATGTCTTTATTACCCGAACCTTCCATGTGTGGAATATTCTTTTCTTGACTACCAAGTCTCTAGGTTTGCATGTTATCCATTCAAAATGCCTAGTCGAGTCACGTGTTTCCTTAAGTTCCTCTAGAATTCCAAATATGACTAATTCCTTAGATCTTGTTATCCTACCTTGAATGCACACGTTCCACATTCCGGTTCCTTATAAACCATTCTTAAACCCTTGTCCTATGTATTTTTTCCCTCGCGTGCCCTTCTTCTTCCCGGCCTCGTGCGTGCATGTGCCCTTTGGAACTTAGAAAATATTTTGAGGCCCGACATGGTGGTACACTTTTGTGTCTACCATATCCCTTTAGAAATGGTAAAAAGGGACATAAACCCCTCACAAGTGCACATACCATCTTCCCATCATGTGGAATGGGCCAATTTTAAGTTCGAGTGGAAGACACATTTCTAATACCTCAAGTGAAAATTTAAGTGGTCCAACTTAAATACATGAACCTCACACATGGGTATGCATTCTTGTGTCTATTTTCTCAAAATCTCACATTTGAGTTGTAGGAATAAGCTAATTTCATACTTTCTCTCATATGGATTCCAAGCAAGCTAATGTAGGGATATCACTCCTTGGTATAATTTTTGGTTTTTCAACACAATTTTTGCTTGAGATATAGTATAGAGAATACTAGATTCATTCAAGGGTCTTATGATTCATTTTGTGGTGTTAGTTTAGTTATAGCTATTTGAAAATTCAAATTTTGGCTTTTCACACCAAAACCTTCATTTAGATTTTAGAATGCTTTTGAATCTTATTTAGGGTGGTAAATTTGGTTTCTTAGAGAAAATAAGTTATGTAATTTTTTATTTAGGTCCTAAAAATAAATAAAATGTTGTAACACATGACTATACCTTATTTCCTAAAGACCTTCCTTAAAAGAAGTAATTAATGTTTAAAACATGTTTTTGAATGTACTTAAGGGACTCCAAATTTTGTTAGAGAGGTTAGAGGGATATATGTCAGTTGTAAATTATTTTTTATGGGAGGATTCGAATAAGGAAATAGATTTCAACACTCCAAGAAAATTATTTTGTTATCTTTTCCTGAAAAATAAACATTTTTCTCGTAAGAAATTTTTTTCATGGATGAATGTCAACAAGGAAAAACTAATGAATCTATTTTATAAATTATAATTATTATTGGTTAGAGTAATTAGTCCCCTATTATATTAATTCTTATCTGCAATTAATAGTTTTTTGTTTGTTTTTCTTGGGAAATTCTTAAACCCTTTTAGAAAATAGTTTGGGAACATAGTCAACCCAATTTGGCATTTTGGAGAGGAAATTTGATAAAAAGAAGAGATTTGTAAATGGAAAGTTTTAGTATGGTAATACATACCTATAGGTGAATTTCTACGAATTGAAACAAAGTTTGATTAAATTTACTAACATTTATCTCTACTTATGTTGCACATTAACCCTAGGAAGGGTTTATGAAGAAAGTGTTTTGGAGGATTTAAGCATCATCTCAAGCCTTGTAAATTTTAAGAAATCTCCTAAATACCTCAATTCAACAATTGTTTTTGGTTTTATTATTGAACACTGTTGGTGAGGAAATTTTTCGGTTAGAAAAAATTGTGAATTCCTACCAACACTCTAGGAATCTAAGTCCCTCTACTTAAATGGTGCAGCTTTCGTGTATGCATGTGTGAGAAAGTATGGATTTATGGTGGCCATTTGGCCGAGGATCTAACAAGGCACTCCACCGACCCTACGGAAAATCTTATAGTTAGCTATAAGGGGAGGAATTTACTATGAAGGTGGGAAAGGAGTGAGAAAAGAGGTAGGAGAACTAATGTTAGAGGTAGAAAATCATATTCCTACATGCACTAGTTAGAAACTTTAACACATGCATTTATGAGAAGAAATAACACTGTAAATGGCAACAAGATGAGATAAGATTGCAAACTCAAAGTTTCTAAAATCTCCTCATCAAAGAGGCTACAAAATACTTATTCTTGTATTGATACTTAAATAGGGGTTGTACATAATGTCGAGTAGAAGAAAATTGAGAGTGGAGGGAAGTAGAAGAAAAATGGATATTTCCTTTGCTTTCTCTAAGTACAATGCACTTGTGAGTTTACAAGATCAATTTCCAACCCCGTACAATGGCGTGAAGAAGCCATTAAATATCTTGCAAGAAATGGTTACAACTTCTTCTTTGTTAGCAAGAAATAATTTACAATATTTTTAATCATGTGCATCCGTTCACATTCTTGATTTGCTAAAGAAACACCAATGGCGAAAAAACTTAATTTTCATAATGCAGTCATTACACTCATTTTGTAACTTTGAATTTGAATTGTTCATCTTTCCTTTGAAACTTTAAACCAGAGTCATCCATATGGGAGAAATTTACTGGAGCAGGCATGGAGGATGCCTTTTGCATTTTGTGACTTTATAGAGATTTGGCATTTTTTACATTTTGGGTCCACTCACCCACTTTTGATATGGTCTTGACACGTGGCCTCACTTGAGTGGAGATAGAGTCATGGGCCACTTTTATAATTTTACCTTTTTCAATGTAGGCTCAAAAACAAATTACTCTTCCGGCCCACCACCTATTTTGACCTTTAATGTGGGCTTGACATTTGAATTTTTCCTCTTGAAACAAGGTTTAAAAACTCAAAAGGCTCCTATGATCCACCTCTCCGATTTGATTTTCAATGTGGGCTCTACATTTGAATTTTTCCTCATAGCGTGATCAAGGCTATGGGTCACTTTATGAATTTTAGCCCTTTTACAAAAAGGCTCAAAACCTCAAAGTTCTTCGCCACCCACTTCCCCTTTTACTTTCCAACGGCAGGCTCAAATTTTGACTTTTCCTTTGTGTTTGGTGGGGTCATGGGTCACTTTTTAAATTAAATCCCCTTTAATTAAAAAGTCTCAAATTCTCAAATATCCTCGATATCCCACTTCCCGCTTTGACTCTTTTAATGCGGGCTCAACATTTGAATATTTCCCTCATAGCATGATTGGGGTTGCAGGTCACTTTATGACTTTTCACCAAATTTTAAAAGAGGATCAAAACCAAAAATTACTTTTCCGGCCCGCCTCCAATTAGATATGTCCACATACCCATGGATAATGGAGCCAAAATTTGATGGGGAAGAAAATGCCCATCATTCACAACTGTGGAAAAATGTAGAGAAGAAGAAAACTCCACCATTTCACGCCCGATTTTCAAATTTCTTTCATGAACCAAGGAATTGAAAACAATACAAGGTTCAATGATCCATGGCCATAGAAAGATTGACAATTTCATTCAAATGAGGACAACAATATAATTTTCACATGTCTAGACAAGGAAACGGAAAATTTATCAAACCACATAGACTAGAGAGTTTAAACAACTTCAAAGCATGAATTTCTCTATCTTTTCAAACTTCTAACTTTACTTGAACACTTCTAGAGGGTGTGAGCTCAAATTTTTGAATTTGACTAAAAAATGAGGGGGATTTTGAGGGTGAAAATGATTGGATCTAGTTTGGGGAAATGACATGGACCGATCATAGTGAAGACATGACATGGGAATCTAGAATCTCAATCTCTAGACCCTATAATTCGTTGACTAATGCCTTTTCCATTGGGCCTTGTAGAGTCATGTAAAAATTTGAGAAAGAAATATCAGAAGAAGGAAACACACAAACACACAACAAGGAAACAAAACACACAAATGGAAAGGGAAACAAAACCACACAACTACCTATGGTATAAGGAGGGGAACAACCCACTTTCACTAATGATACAATTTCAAGTATTTCCCTCTCTAAGGAAATTCTAGTGGCATTCCATCCAAATATGAGAGAAGAAAAGTGTTCTCTTTGCAAGATTCACGAACCTGGAATGGGCCGAGTAATAATGAATCAAACTTTCCATGGATGCCTTTTGGTTCTCTTCTCTTGTCCCATAGCAGGATGAAGTCTCCAACTTTGAATTCTCTTTCCTTGGCCTTCTTATCAAAAATATTATTTACTTTCAATTGGTGCTCCTTAATGTGATCCTTAATGTGATCCACCACTTGGAGTCTATTTTCTTCCATCTTCTCAAGAAAGAGGATCCTCTTGTTAATGGAATCCTTATACTGACCATCTTCTATTTCTTGTAGCATCTTGAGAGCTGGCATCTCGATCATGAGAGGAATTTCTAATTAAAATCCATACAACATTTAGAATGGTGACATACATATTTCCTTCTTTTGAGTGATCTTATCCCAAGCACAATGCGACATACAACCTTTTGTGCCAATTCATTTGATTCTCATTTACAAGATTTCGGATAATGGTGATAATATTCTTGTTGCTTGATTCAACTGTCTGTTTCCTTGTGGATACTAGTAGTCGAAGAGTGAGATAGGAATTTTCCATAGCTATAGAAAAACTTGGTCAACTCTCTCAAGAGAAATAGGTTTCATTATCTACTAAAATCTTCTTTGGTACTCCAAAATGGACTATGATATTCTCTTTCATGAAGTTGCATATTGTTTTGCTGCGTTGATTGTTTGACCGAATGGATTCCACCCATTTGGTGAAGTAGTCTATTTCTATGAGTACATAGGTGTGCCCTGTGCTTGAGTGAGGGTTCAGAACACCAATGAAGTCCAGCCCCCATTGTTGAAATGGTTCTTCAATAACCATAGGCCTAAGTGGTAATGCAGCGAGTTGTGGTCTTCCAACAAATTATTGGCATGCTTTGCATTTAGAAACCCAATCTTAAGTGTCTGCAAAGATGGTGGGCCAATAATACCTTCCTCAAAGGATCTTGTGTGTAGTGACCATTGCTGAAAAATGTCCACCACATGCTTGGTCATGGTATGCTTTAAGAAACTTTTCTTGTTTCTCTTTATCTACACACCTGAGGAAACAACCATCCAGACCTCTTTTGTAAAGCGTATGATTCCAGATTACAAATTACGCTTCATCTTGAGTGTTGTCCTTTGATTTTAATCAATATGTGGGGCATTCTCCATAAGTTAGGTAATAGGTGATATCAACATACCACTCATCAGTAGTGGTGACAAAGAGAACATGTGGGTTTCTTTTGAATAAGTTGAGTAAGCATGATTTTCTTCACCATGTTGAACTTTGAGTGTTTCATCTTCAGAATCAACTTGCACAAGCCATTTCCCCCTACCAGATTAAAATTTTGAATCTCCAAGTCATATTATTGAGTCTTTGAAATCCAATTTCCTCTTTTAGCTCTGGGATCCTGCTATGTCAAGATGGACTTGATTGCACTGTCAGGGACCATCACCACCATATGAGAATTGAGGATGTAAAACTTGAAGTTTTTTATAGCCTTGGCCATTACATAGGCATGCTTCTCCAATTGGCTATATTTTAGATCATGATTTTTTAAAGGACAACTCATGAAAGCAATAGGTGCTTCCACACCTTCATTATTTATCCGAATGAGAATAATAGAGTGTATGTTTTGAGGCCTAACAATACATGATGAATTCTTTGTTAAAATATGGAGATACAAGTGTCGTAGCCTTGGAAATGGATTTCTTGATCTCTTTAAATGATTCCTTCCCTTCATTTTTCCATTTGAATTTTTCTTGTGGTTTCATCATGGAAGTGATGTGCTTTGTCAACTCAACAAACTCAGGCACAAAATGACGAAGAAAGTTCACCTTTCTGAAGAATGAATGAACTCCTTTCTTACTTGTGGGTAGGGCTAATGCTTGAATGGATCTAATCCTCTCAGGATCAATGTGTGCTCCATGTTTATTCACAATGTTCCCTAATAAATTGCCTTCTATGACTCCAAAAATGCACTTTTTTGGATTTAGTGATATGTCATGTTTCCTACACCTTGCAAGTACCTATTCCAAGTGATAGATATGATCTCCCCTCTTCTTTGAAAATACTGTGAGATCATCAAGATATATGACAATGTAATGCTTCAGATATTTGAAGGCCAAATCCATCACCCTTTGGAATGTAGCTCCTACATTGATTAGGCCAAAAGGCATTCTGTTATAGGAAAAAGTGCCCCAAGGTGTTGTAAAGGATTTCTTGGTGCGGTCCTCCTCTACCACTTTGATTTGATTATATCCTAAGAATCCATCAAGTAATGAAAGAATTTCAGATCCAGTGACTTCTTGCAGGATATGGTCCATGATAGGAAGAGGATAATTTTCCTTTAGTGATGCCTGGTTTAGGTTGTGAAAATCTACACATATCCTTATTTCACCATTCTTCTTCTGCATTGGCACAATGTTAGCCACCCACATTGAATGGTGGATGGGAAATATGATCCTTGCATTAAGAATCTTTATTACCTCCTCCTTAATGGTATCAACAATATTTGGGTTGTATGGCCTTTGTTTCTGCCTGAAGGGCTTAACACCTTGCTTCAATGGGATTGAGTGATGCATTTACTTTGGATGGAAGGATTTGAGTTCATCATAAGAGTAGGCCAAGAAATCTGAGTATTTCTTGAGTAATGCAACAAACCTTCTTTTTTCTTCAAGTGAGAAACATTTTCCAATATTGACCATCCTTGGCTCCTCTAGGGTACCAATTTTTTCTTTATCAAAATCAGCTGGGCATCGAGAAGATTGATTTTCTTTCTCTTGAATGAATCTATCATGTTTATCAAAGAGGTCTTATAAAGAGACTAGGCCTTTAGGAATTTTATTCCCTTTCAATTTGATTACTCCTTCATCAATGCCTTTAATTCCTTCTTTGTCTTCTTTAGGTATTGCTTCCCTATGTGGATTCTCACCTCCTTCAAAGAAGAGGCTATTGAAATTATCCCTTTGCTCTAAAAAGGCTAGAATTTGGTTATCATCATTGAAGACTTGCAATGATTTGCATTATCCAGTACACTAGACTTGAATACCATTTCAATGGTCACTTTATCTTTACCAAAAGAAATATGAGGTGTCACTAGGGAAGCTGATACTATAAGAGAATAAGCCTTTTTATTTTCTTTCCTTGGAATAACTTCAATGGAAAATGAATCAAAAGATTTAATGCGATCCCACACTCTGTTTCGTAATGCCTAACTCTTGGATTCTTCACCTAATATTATTGGTAGACCTACTTTACTATAACCTCTACATCACCTCGGCATCTCATTTTATTGATTCCCATGTCCTCTACTACACTCATGCCTAAGATTAGTGCTTCATACTTTGCAAGTGTTATTTGTATTATCAAATTGCAGCTTGTAGGAAAATGGGTACAACTCATTAGAAGGAGAGTACAATAATACACCAGCTCTCCGAGCTAGCACTGGAATGACTACCATCAAATTCCATTATCCAAATTTGATCTTCCTCTTCCTCCATGAGATGTGGAAATTTCTCATCTTTCTTTGATGTGAGGAAGTAGTTTCCCTACCCACAATCTTGAAAGATAATGTTTGTTTTCGGATCATCGACCTTTGTATTGTGAACTTCATCTTTCTTATCTTTGGTAGTAATTACTTCATCTCTCCTTTTACTAGATAGTTGCAGATGACCAATCCATTTTTATCTCTCCACCCAGGTCTCTTTAGAAAATCCTACTCAATAACATACTAAAGGATGCTAGGATGCCTATTACTAGTGTGGTTAGGAGCACCTTCTTGTCTAGAAAATCAGCTAGTGCTACATGTGTATCTTTGATTCTTCCTAACAATGGCACTTGTTTGATTCCATTGAGTAGTAGGTTCCATTTACCCAGGTCAAGTTGAGGCCTAGAGCATTTACAAATTTGGCTGGAATCACATTGTCTGAGTCTCTGGAATCTATGATACAATTATTTAGCTAGAAGCCTTTAATGAGGAGTGACATGTAGAAAGGTTCAACCTTGTTGGTTTTGGAGGCACTTAGGGATAGCATGTTTTGGGAAGGTGGTGTGATGGTGTGGGAAGTAAGCCTTTATAATTAAGACTCAAGGATACAGGGTTACCACCATGAATTGCATTATTGAACTTGTCAAACTGGGTAGGGTTTGTTTATAGGTATTCTATTTCTGAGAGCTGGACTTTGGTTTTTCTTGCATGTTCCACAAAGTCAAATGGGGTTATGGTGAGTGAGGAAGAGGTTCCAGAAATGGAGGAATATTTACATGGTAGAGGCTTTACTACTTTGGGTGTTGAATTCTCCTTTTTGGGTGTAGTAATTGGCTTGGAAGGGGGTGAGGGTGTAGATTTTGATTGAACCTTAGATGTTTTTATAGGAACAACTTTTAAAGGATATTTTTCTTAGCAACTTTTGAGTGGGAGAAGAAATAGATGACTAACTTGGCATAGGAGAATGATCCCCGACAATCATTCACTCTAGTTTTTCTTTGGATGAATCCATAGAATTTGTAATGGTGATCCTCTGCGATGATTTTACTTTGTGTGACCTATGGAGGAGATTCTTCTTTATTCTTCTTTCCCTTACCATAACCGTTGAGGATGAAGCACCTTTCCTAGATTGTAAATGAGTGAAAACAACACATGAGAGACTTGGAGCTTCTTCATCATCCTCATCTTCATCATCAACGTACTTAATTTAGATTGGATAAGATCCAAGACGTAAATGGAAAGAATGTCGATGGAGACAAGACGGGCGCACACGAGCAATCCTATAAAGTAGATCCAAGAAACCTATGATGCACAAATCCTTGGCAAAAAAAGATGACGTTAGATGATATATGGGTGAACTACCCAAAAGTGGTCCGAGAAGCAATGAGCTTCCTCGGTGGATGTCAGTTCACATTTTCAATCAAGAGTAAAGACATACATGATGAAAGATGTAAATAAATGTTTAGGTTTTCTGATTAAAAAATAGACAAAATATAAAAACATAGCAAAACTAAAAGAAAATAGGAAACTATAAAAACAAAGCTGAACTTGTGTTACCTAAATTCTATACCTTTCTATGGATAGGTGATCATCGATCGCATGATCGATCGATCGATTGTGATCAGCATTGATTTTTGGTGTCAATGGCACACAGGGTAATTAAAAGGTAAATCGGCTAAAATGATTAATGTAAGCCCATTATCTAAGATTGATCGTTAAGTAGATCGATCGAGGAAAATTACGAGAAAATTTGATTCTAACCTGATGTAGACCGAAAATCCATTGGTGCCATTTGGAACCCGTAGAGAGTGAGAGATAATGGATAGAGTTCACCTTGGTTGATGGAGAAATGGAACTAAAAAGGGGAATATCCTTTATGAGGTTGATGTTGATGACGAGGGTAGAGTAATGGTACACCTCTCAGGGATTGATCTAGATAGAATTCTCTCTTCTCTCGATTGACTACAAAAACTCACTCTCAAGGCTCAAACTTTTCATAATCTCTTTAAGTCTCTCTATCTCTCTTTTTTCTAACCTAACCGAGTTCGAGTCTCATGTCTTTTATAGTTAGTGCCGACCGAGAGATAAAATCAGCACCGCTCCAAAAAATCGGCGTTCGATCGAGAAACGGTCGGCACCGATCAGGGAACAAACTCCCAAAGTGGCAAAAAGAAATGAATTGGAAGGATAAGAATATTATCCCTCCGACTCAAATATGGGAAAAATCCCACTACATGGTTTTAGGAGGGGAGAAAAAGGTGGGATGAATGGATAATAATGGTATGGGAGGTTGGGAAATGATATGGGGTAAATAAGTAGTTGGAAGAAATGTAAAAGGTATAATTAAATAGTTAATATTTAATTATACATGAGTGAAATATAATGGAGTGAAATAAACTTAGGATAGGTGTTTTAATTAGATACTTAATTAATACCCTAAGGGAGAAGTGGTGATATAAAGGTGCCCTGGGTTACCCGAGAAGATGAGCAAACCCAGGGGACACCAAATTGGGTAACCAATTTTAGGTGTCTACATTTGCCCCTTTTTGTCAAGTAACTTGCGATAAGCAATGCTACGAGACAAAAACAAGGAGTTGGAAGAAAAGGAAGAATATTGATGATGTGATCCCCCTCAAACTAGGGATGGGATGGCCCCAAAAAAAGCCAATGGATCCCAAGTTTGAAAAAGGTAGATAAAATAGAATAGAAGAGAGGATGCCCCAGCTAGATGTCTAGAGTAGATTTGATCATTGATGACACACGTAAAAAAAAAAAAAAGCAAGCGACCTAAGGAACTCACATTGGTAGGGAAAACTAGATGGTCTTCATATGAGATGACGTAAGTGGCTATAGACTAGTGAGTTAAAGGTGACTGCAACATAACAACAACCAAAGAGTGACACATTGGTAGGGACAACTAGATGGCCTTTGAACGAGATGACGTTAGTGCCTACAGACCCGCTATCTTTAGGTTGTAAAAAATGTGAGTTACCCATGTACAGGAAAAAACTCGAATGGGTGATAACACCAAAAATATGCACCAAAGGTGAAAATAAGGTCATAAAAAATGATCAAATAAACAAGCCAAACATCAATGCTTAGACAAGAAAGATGAAGCGATGGCCTTGAGAGGAGAACCACCACGAAAAATCGACATATGGCCACTACAATGGACTTTGTAATAGAACTACTGCCAGAGTAGGTAGAACAGGTGTGTTATGGGTGGCACATGCAAAAGATATAATGATGAGATGCCCCAGGTGGGGAATGACAAGAAAAGCCAGCTACGAGTGACACACACGTGGGGCTATGCAAGGTGACCAGGTACAAGTACCCAAAATAAAGGCTTAATGATGGCGACAATGTGTTACGGGTGACACATGTAAAGATAGGATAACAGATGAGGATGAAGCGTGTCCTGGTGGGATGAGATGACAAAATATATCAAAATATACCCGATCGGCACCAATGGGCTCCAATCGATGTCGACTACCCCTAATCGACATCGACCACAAAAAATGATCGCGACCAAAAATAATCGGTGCTGACCGCTCAAAACCTATAAGTATAGAAAAGGTGAATGGTAACGATTCATTTGCATTATGATGATTGATTTAGAAAAAGTCAAAAATTGAATTTGAGCAACATGGAAGCTTCCGAAAGTGGTCAGAAGAGGAAGAGGACATGGCCAGGGGTAAGTGGTCCTTCCTTAGCTTCATAGATTTAGTGTTTTTTTTTTGTTTTTTTTTTTGTAGTAGGAGGCAAGAGAGATTTTTTAGCGCTCTGCCTCTCAGTCGGCGTCGATTGGAAAAATCGGCGCCGATTAGCATGCGATCGGCATCGATTATATGATCGACAATCGATGTCAATCAAGAAAATGCGCACCGATGGAAATGAGTCGGCACCGATGGAAAAAAAAAAGAGTTATTTGGAAGCTTTTGAGAAAGATTTTGATGAAATTTTAATGGTGTTGATTTTGATAAAATCAAACTAATGACGTTGTTTGATGTAATGCAGGCACGAGAGGTCCTACACATGTGGGATGCTATTCCCGAGCTACTTAGAGACTATACTACCAGATGTGATAGATGTTGAGTGGTGCCATCTAGAGTTAGCCGAGACTAGGGGGTTTCCATTATTATAGGTGGGTACCCCAGACATGGAGCTTATGTGAGCATTGGTGCAGCGGTGGGATAGCCAGACCTACACATTTTGGTTTTGATGGGTGAGATGACCATCACCCATGAGGATATCTATAGGATCCTCAAGTTTCGATTACAGGGAACCTGATAGAGATTACTCCTCGAGAGCAGCAGAGGAGGGCCCTGGTATGGTTATATGGGGATAGGGTAGATGATGCAGAGATAGTGTCCGGGGCTATGAGGATAGCCTCACAGTACCGGCAGGATGACCCCAGAGTAGATTGATAGCCTTGATCTAGATGGCTATCTCATATTATGCATTACCAGATTCTAGAGGTGGATGGTTCCCACTACTCCTGACTTGACTGTGTCTCGATATCTTAGAGTTCATGCAGGTGTTTGCATTTGCTTGATGCATTACTAGCACAAATATATTATGAGCTGTGGATGTATACCACAGGCAGGTGGAACTGGGATAGATGTCAATTTTGTGCTCCATTATTGGGCATATGAGCATATATCAGTGATCAGGCCATCTGGGCTTCCATGGATGCCAGGAGTAGAGGGAGCCCTTGAGTATGGATTTCAATGATGGCGGGTAGACATGGCCCCAGGAGATACAGGGAGATCCACAGAGTGGTATTCAGAGAGATTCAGGACTCTGACACCAAAGACAGTGATATGGAGACCATATAGGGTCTATCCGACATGGGCCGGATAGGATGCCCACCTGGTGGAGTTGAGATGCAGTAGGGTGGTCAGGGGCCATGCAGCCGAGATCTTAGAGTGAGTCCCATTTATACGGGTGATGAGGTAGTTTGGTTTGATACAGATCATCCCGACTACATATGTGCCATACCGATGGGATAGGCAAGAGATGGAGATTCCTACCGATATTGATCCCAGTAGATCCACTCAGGGAGGCCCCACCTCCCACAGATGATGATGATGATGTAGGAGTGGATGAGGGCTACGAGGCATGGTATCACGAGGAGCTACCACGGCATCTCCCAGCATCTACAGAGGCAGGTGAGGAGGATCTAGCAGCAGCAGCTAGAGAGACTTGAGGGAGAGCATGCTGCCCTGATACAGACACACTAGACTTGCTCTCGAGGAGATTAGGACTCTAACAGAGGAGAGGGACACCTTGATACAGAGAGAGACACCACTCATCAGGAGAGTGGGATACAGTGATCCAATAGAGAGATCGATATCACAGACATAGAGAGGCCCTCAGGGCCAAATATGGTGATACAGGTACCACCTCAGAGTCAGGGGCACAGGGTGTGGTAGTAGGAGGACCACCACCACCAGCAGCATGCCATTGCGAGCACCCGGCATGGTGAGTCTGAGCACTTATCAGGCTCTCCTTTCCGAGGTGAGATATTATGAGGATGCCCTGACACAACATGCCCCAGATGTGCCTCGTTATGGAGCGAGGAGGAGGACAACGACAAGCTACTACTGGTGGTGCTTCGGAGGGTGAGCACCAGGGGAGATCGAGGAGGTGGCAGGGCCATGGTAGTGGGCATCTCCAGCTCTATAGGAGATGGTCAGGAGAGACATCCCAGACCGAGGAGGGAGGAGGAGATAGTGTTCTCCACCTATCTGATTTTACTATATAGATGTGATACTTTGTAGAGATATACTTGATGTAGCCTCGAGTTGAAGGCATTTTTTTATACGATGTATACGGCTTGATTGGAAGCCATACATTCTTTTATATATATATATATATATATATATATATTCATCATTTTGTGTTATGTGATTGGACTCATGCATTTAATTTTGATAGATAGGGATGGATGTTATGGATAGATGTTATGTAATTTTGATGGATATAGATGAATGTTATAGATGATAGATGAATAGATGTGATTTAATTGATTTGTCATGGATAAATGGTTAAATTAACATGTTTAAGATGTCAATTCAATTAATGATATAGATAGATGGATTCACATGTGTTTTTAATACATGCTTTTTTGATGATATTAGATGAGATGAATAAGATGAGCATAGATAGATGATAGACTTGATTGAGTAAATTAACATGTTAAATGTCAATTTAACTGGATGAACAACAAATAAACATGGGAAATGTCCTTTTTGAAAAAAGAAAGTGATGTAATGATATTATCCCTTAGAAATAAAAAAACACTACACCTAGATAGGAAAAAGAATGATAAGTTAGTCCCCTAACCGACCATAAATAGAGACCTTAATGGTAAATCGAAAGATGATGCACACAAGGCCATAGACACGGATAAAATAAACCTGACACTAGTTAGTCACAAACCAGATCTAGGAGGTAGATAAGGATGAGAGATAAGTATGCATCTCGTCAGAACACATGAAGGATTAAATACATGCCCATATGGGGAAAACAGGGTCTCCATATGATCGAAAAGGTCTCATATCATAGCTTCATGATTTTTTTTTTTTTTTATTTTTTTTAGAAAAAAAGCAAATTGATCGATGCGGGAAGTTTGCTAGATATAGAAAGACTGATCGATACGAAGTCTTTCAGAGATGCTAAAAAGTGAACAAACTGGCCAATAGAGGAAGTTTGTTACTACAAAGGCTGAAAATGCCATAAAACAAACAACCATCCTTCAAGGGAGCGGTCTGTATTTTGATTTTGATGGTAGCCATCCTTCGAGGAATGGTCTACATTTTTTATTTTATTTGATAAGGCATGGATAGCTGTCCTTCGAGGGATCAGTCTATCTTTTGGGACTAGGATAGCATCTCTTTTTCTTTTTTTTTTTTGGAAGAAGTTGAGTTTAGACCAGATAGATCAGATAGAGGGGAAGAAAACATATAAGCACGTACTCATGCCCCCAAGTAGATTTGATCAAGATGAATACCTAGGGCAGATGAAGTAGTGATTAAGGTATTCCTACCATGAGAAGGAACAAATCCATAAGGAAAATGCCATGAGTAGAGCCATGGTACTCATATTTAAGGTATAAAAGAAATAACGTGGAGAACCACATAGTTCCAAATCACTACGAAATGCATGACTGGTTGCAGATGGATGAAAGATCTGTTTTGTGACTAAGATCATGTAAGATAGATTTTAACAATAGAAGGGCCTTAGATGCAAAGCATTAAGAGGTTCCATTTCAGGTATACCATCCATGGAAGATAGGTGATAAGCC
Source organism: Taxus wallichiana var. yunnanensis (assembly GCA_018340775.1). Lineage (NCBI taxonomy): Eukaryota > Viridiplantae > Streptophyta > Pinopsida > Cupressales > Taxaceae > Taxus > Taxus wallichiana. The sequence continues at coordinate 1,019,707,176 of CM031240.1, forward strand.
CTGGACCCATACTTATGAGTGACAACGTACGGTCCCATCCAGTTAGGAGAAAACTTACCACGTTGACTCCATTCCAGAGTAGTGACATTTTGGTTTTCTTTAAGAACAAGATCACCAACTTGGAAGTCACGCTGCTGCAAAATGCTTGTTATAAGCATGCTTGACACACTCAAGATAGACTTGATGATGTTCAAGAGCATTGAGATGATGTTCATCTAACAACTCAAGTTGTGCTAGATGGTTTTGATGATAGTCTTCATCAGAGACAAACTCTCTGAGAGAGACGCAAAGAGAGGGAATCTGACTTCCAAAGGAAGGACAACCTCAGACCCATAGATGAGAGAGAAGGGAGTAGCACTTAGTAGGGGTATGAATGCTAGTCCGATAAGCCCAGAGAGAAAAAGGGATGTGTAAATGCCAATCCCTACCAGCTCGACTAGTTACCTTTGCGAGGATATTACGCAAAGTTTTATTAGAAGCCTCAACTTGGCCATTAGATTGTGGATAGTATGGAGAAGAAAAGCTGAGTTTAATATTGAAGGTGTCACAAAGTTTCTATAAATATTTGTTTTTGAAAGACTTTCATTGTCTGTAATGAGTTTGTGAGGAACACCAAAGTGAAAATGATGTGTTGATAGATAAAATCAACAATAGGTTTAGCTTTGGTCGATGAAAGAGGAATAGCCTCCACCCATTTAGTGAAGTATTCTTGTGGTAGTAATGATAGAGTGATGTCACTGCGAAGAGCATGGATTGATGAGACCAATGAGATCAAGACCCCATTGTGAAAAAGGCCACAAATCCACTTGTAGTAGTTGCAAGGCCTGGCTAGGGATATGTGTGAGATTAGCGTGTTGTTGACACTTGACACATTTCTTGACATAGTCACAGCAGTCTTGATTAAGAGAAGGCCAATAATAGCCTAAACATAGGATGCACTTAGCCATGGCCAAACCACCAAAGTGTCCACCACAGATACCATCATGGACCTCTTGAATGGCTTTAGATGATTCAGGGGTTTTGAGGCACCAAAAAAAAATACCATCAAAGCCACATTTGTAAAGGATTCCACCCATAATAGTATAGCGGTTTGTGCATTGGATAAAATATCTTCTACCATTGGAAGTCAAATCTAGAGGAAGCACTGAGTAGGATAGATAATCAAAAATGTGTTGATACCACTCATCTTGAGTGTCAGTCATGATGGCGTTGATTGAAGTCAACTGCCTGAGATGAGATGGTTGGTCTAAATGCTAAACAACCACATAAAGTGAGTCTTCAGTGAATGGAGGAATAAGTGAGGCTAAAGAAGCCATCATATCTCAAATCAGTTTGCAGTGTGAGGAATAGCCTGGATAGTAAATTTATCAAAAGATTGAAGCTGAAAGAGAATGATATCGTGATATTTTTGAAGGATATCATTTTTGCACTGATAGACACTAGTGACTTGATTAACGATGAGCTCAGAGTCACCGAAGATGTCGATATGGTGAGCACCGAGATTAATGGCATTTTGAAGACCTAAAATGAGGGCTTCATATTCAGCCATATTATTGGTACATTCAAAGTTAAGCTTGTGTGTGATAGGGATAGGTGCACCCCAAGGAGGAATCATGATGAAACCTGTGCCTCCCCCTTGCTGACACTTGGACCCATCAAAGAAGAGTTTTACTTTAAATGGAGATAGACCAAAATTGATTTGTTGGATGTACTCATCTAGGAATTGAGTGAGGGGGACTTGAGTGTCCGGAAGAGGAGCATCAACTAATTGATCCACAATGACCTGACCCTTGATAGATTTCTGAGATGAACTCGAGGTCAAACTCTATCATGAGCATGAGCCAATGAGTGATACGATCATTGTGATAAGGTTTCACATGCATTGTCTTGAGTGGATTGACACTTGTAACAATGTAGGTTTTATGATTAAGGAGGTAATGATGAAGTTTAGAAGTTGTGAAGAAGAGAGCACAACACAACTTTTCAGCTTTAGAATAGTGAGTTTCATACTCATGAAGAGTGTGACTGATATAATAGACAACTTGTTCCTTACCATTAGAATCTCGATGTGAGATCATGGCTCCCAGAGCATGGTCAATCACAGAAATATAAAGATAGAATGGCTCCCCTCACGTGGAGGTATAAGCACAGTGGAGAAAGAAGATAAGCTTTGAGATCATCAAAGGCTTTTTGGCAATGCTCATCCCATTCAAAATGAACATTTTTATAGAGGAGATGATGAAAAGGTTGACAACGGTCTGAAAGTTGCGAGATAAATGACGCACTGATTGAAGGCATCCTTGAAGACCACGAAGCTTGCTTTAAGTTGGAAGGAGGAGGCATCTCGAGGATAGCCTTTATTTTTGTGGGATCGACCTCAATACCCCTAATAGAAATGATAAAGCCTAAGAGTTTACTAGTGAGAATGCCAAACACACATTTAGATGGATTTAGGTGAAGAAAAAATGAATGAGTCTCTCAAAGAGAGGTGCAAGGATGAGAAGATGATCCTGATGGTGTTTGGATTTACCGAGGATGTCATCGACGTAATCTTCTACAGTTTTGTAAAGAGGTCATGGAAGATGTAGGTCATTACACATTGATAAGTCACCCCTGCGTTCTTAAGACCGAAGGGCATGACGATAATAACAAAAAGTCCCCAAGGAGTTATGAAGGAAGTCTTGTGCTGATCCTCTAGTGTGATGAGAATTTGATTATACCCAGAGAAACCATCCATCAGAGAAAGCATCTCGTGACCTATAGCAGTTAAATCCATGAGTTGGTCGATATTAGGTAGAGGGAAATCATCTTTCGGGCAAGTGAGATTAAGATCCCAAAAGTCGGTGCAAATTCAAATTTTCCCAGTAGCTTTGGTTACTGGTACTACATTTGAAACCCATTGTGGATAGTCAATGGGTTGGATGAAGTTGGTGGAAAGCAAGCATTGCAACTCTTCTTTGATGAGTAGAGCTACACGAGGATGCATCTTACGTAGTTTTTGTTTAACTAGTTTGATGTTTGGAAGAGTAATGATATTGTGGACCATGATGTTAGGATCGAGGCCCGACATATCTTCATATGACCAAGAAAATGCTTGGCGATGATGGGAAAGAAAGGTGGTGAAGTCTCCTAACTCCTGTGGGTTAAGAGATTGGCCAACCTTAATGATGCGAGGGTCTTCAGAAGTCCCTATATTAAGGTCGACAGTGGCTTCATTGAGAAGCGTAGATGTGTCAGAAGGAATGGTTTTAGGAAGATAAGAATCCTCTACCCCCTAGATAGGTAAGGACAGAATCATCATCCAAACAATGGATAGTATTGATAGTAGGAGAGTCATCTCTGACTATTTCGGGAAGACTAATGGTATGGAAGTGGATTTTCCATTAGTCTTATAGGTCAGTGGACCTAAGGAAATGGAATTGACTAAAAAAAAAGTTAGGTGGGATGGAGATGGTGTCATCCACATCAAACGATGCTTCAGACTCTGATGGGAAGATGGTTCCTCAATGGAAAGAGGCTCATCGAGAATGGTGATGGTGGCTTTTGAGAGAGGTTTGAACCCTAAACCAAATTTTTGATGTGGTTTAAGAGTTGGAATGGATGTGAGGTCATGCACACCCTATTCATACTTTCCCAGGCCAAAGCCCTTCCACGCATCGATATAGATAAGTTTTTGTGAATGCGGGATTCTATAGATAATCAAACCCTGACCGAATAGGGTTTGGCCCTAGGAGGAGAATCTAGATGATGATAGTGAGGTGTATCAAGACCACCATAGATGAAGTTAGTCTATTTGATTGGGTAGACCAATGGTGATAATGTGGCCAAGATCTGGTTGATATTCAGGTTGTTTATCTGGCCTACCATACTCATTAGGTTTGAGATGGGCATCAAAAGAGAGAAGAGGAAGCTCTCCTAGCAAAAAAATGCTACAACGTTTCTTCCAGATTTTGTAGATCTGGTAGTTTTGTTTGTAGGTATGGAAGAGGATGAAGCCTCATTAGGAGAATCAACATTCTCTTTTGGAGGGACAGACCCTGTGGTCATGTCACATTGTGTGGATGGAAAAGGGTCTCCTGGATGAGTATAGATTTTTCCCTCATACTGATATTTTATGCATCGATGGAGGGTTGATGGAACACAGTGCATTGTATGGATCCAAGAGCATCGAGGATCATATTGTAGTGGAATTTTCCTTCAACAATGTAAAAAAGCTCATGAAGAAGTTTCTTGCCTACCCGAATGGGCAGGACCACAGTTCCTAAAGTAACCACCAGCTGATCATTAAATGATCAAGAAGGAAAAAGGTGGTGGTGACACTACATTCTTTGGTAACTTAAGTTGCTCAAATGTGTGGGAGGAAATGACGTTGAGTGCAGCACCACTATCGATCATAGTGCATTTTAACGTAGTGTTATTGATTTGAACTGTGATAAAGAGAGGAGCCTCTAAATCCTCAGAAGAAAGGGGAGGAATTTTAGAATCCTCAAAGGAGATGGTGGTTGATGGTCTATTCAATCCAACAACCATCTCGAAAGGTAGGCTCATCTGAATTCACCGTGATATGATGGCATAAATTATCAATCAGAGCTTGGCGATGCTGGGGAGATGACTGAATGAGGTCAAAAAGAGACATTTTGACTAGAGCATGGGTGAGTTGTTTCATAACACTCTCCTCAACTGACATGGGAATCTGAGCCCGAGGTGAAGCATGAATAGAGACCCGAGGTCTCGGGGCTGATGAGGAAGGAGGAACTCCTTCGGGGGTAGAAAATAATGACTCATGGTCGAGAGGCTGTAGAAGATGATGGATTATCGTACCATTGTGTTCTAGTGGTGATACGAATTGCATCGATTTGAGAAGGTGGAAGATCATCCGGAGTGATATCAATAGAATTGGGGGCCTGAGTAGACCATTCAGGCTCAGATGTAGTTGGGATGATAGAGACACTTGTTCCTCCTCCTCTTCCAATAGAAGATCACTTTCTTCCAAGAGGTTGTTAACAATAGATTGAAGGGCTTTACATCCCTCGGTGTCATGACCTGGAGTGCGATGGTAAGCACAAATCAAATCAGAGTTGAACCATGAAGGTTTTACTCCTTTGGGATTATAGGGTTTGATTGGAGGAAGAGATATAGATGAAGATTGGATAAGTTGGTGAAGGATTTCAGTATAGAATCCGGTAGATGAAGATGTGGACAGAGGTGAAGAAGGCACCTCTTTAGCCTTAACAGACTACCGAGGTAAAAGAACCTACATATCTAGTTTGACAATATTTTTAGGGACTATTTTTTTTTTTCTGACATTGGGAGAAGTAGCCTTAGGTGCTTGAGATGGAAGCAAGTGAGGCAAGATTGATTTTAGTGGAGGAGGAGCTCCTAAGATAGATTTTGAAGATGATGAAGACATGACAAGTGTTTTAGTCTTCGGAGATGAAGAAGGTTGCTTGGCCAAAATAGATGATGATTTAGATAAGATTGATTTAGATGGGGGAGGAGCTCCCAAAATAGATTTGATAGGAGGCACAAAGGGTGCCTTGGTTTTTGGTGATGAAGATGATGGTTCTGATAAAAGAGGTGACACCTTTCCAGTAGGTAAATCCACTTTACGAGGCACCGATGAAGATGGTGTTGTAGAAGAAGACACCTTTTTAGTGGATAAATCCAATCTTTTATGAGGCACAGAGAGGGATTTTTGAGGGAAAGCACCAAGAGTTTTGATGGTCCAAAATATTGGTTTTCCCTTTTCAGGGATGGTGACAACTTCGACCGCATAAGGTGATTGTAACCATTTCGAGGAAGTAAAGGAGATGATACTGCGATGATGTAACCCTAGGCTTAAACTCCAATTGTTTATGTCTGAGTCTAGGAGTCAGAAGTATAGGTGTCGATGCTATCTCTTTAGATGTTTCCTTAATAGGCAAGGAAGCACTGATGGTGGAAGAGGTAGGTAATGAAGAAGCAGCTCTTGTGAGGAGGGTACTTCAGATGCAGTAATTATGGGTGTAATTACTATAGGAAAAGAGATAGAAGAGTCAAGATCGAGGATGCTTCCAAAGGCATAGAAGTTGGTACAACTATGGGTACGTTAACCAAAGGCATGGTCATGGAAAAATGGGAGCGACAGTAGAAGTATCCATAGTGGAAATTTGAAGGGATGTAAATGACTCAAGCACCGAAAGAATATTTGATGATGAGATAGATGAAGATGACACTATCTCAGGTATAGGTGGAAGATCAGATAGTGAGGCAGAGGGAGATGACTCTATTTCTAATAAAGGAAGACTCAAAGATGGACCATCTGAGGATGGTGGAATCTCAAAATTTGAAGGAGCGGAAGGAAGTTCTGATTCAGTCGACATGTTTGTGGATGATTCAGAATTAGAAGAAGAACCATTAGTAGAAATGAAGTTGATAGTATGAGTGTTTGGTTTTTGAGACCCCGAAGCGTCATTGTTTAGGGAATGATTTGGAAAAGGTTGTTTAAAAACATCAAGCGCTTGATTTGGGGGAGCATTTGGGTTATCCAGAATGAGCTCACCTTTATCAATGAATTTTTGGACGAGATTTTTGAAGGTCTGACATCATTCAATGTCATGGCCTTTACTTCTATGATAATGAAAAAGTCATTTTCATGATACCAAAATGGTCGTTCTTGGCTCTCATCAAAATTTCTAATAGGGGAAGTTCGATCATGTGAACTTCCAACATTTTTTCTAAGATAGAAGCATATGATTCCCCCAATGAAGTAAAAGACCGAGATGATGGAGGTCCTTTTCGAGAAGATGAAGAGTCTCTCTGAGGTGTTTGATTAGAAGTGTTATCAGCTCATGATGTTTTTAACATGATAGCATTTGTGGACCCCTGATTCTTGTCTTTGTTAGAAGTGGAAGGGTTTGATTTTGTAAACCGAGAAAAATCTGGTTTAGACTTAGAACAAAGTTTTAACTTCCTTGTTCAATGGCACGAGACTCAAGTTTGCATGCCATCGTAAAGGCTTCTTCAAATGTATAAAAGGTTTGAATCCTTAAAGTGGAAGAAATATGATTAGCGCAAGATCGAGTAAACAACTCGATTTGCTGAGATTGAGGGAGGGAGAAGGACAATTGATTTATTATTCCTCTCCAATGAGTGACAAAGTCTACAATAGACTCATCATCGAATTGATGAATGTTATAAAGATATCTGTGATCAGATCTTATGTGTGATGTTTATTGAGAAGTTTTCAACAAACATCTAGCTAATTGAGAGAAAGAAAATAGAGAGTGTTGGGGTATGTTATTGTACCAGTCTAAAGCGGGCCCTACTAAAGACATAGGAAAGGTACGGAGCATAAGCTCCTGGTCCTGAGACTATAAGGTAGCAAGCATGTTTAAATGCTCGTAGGTGTTGTTGAGGATCCTCCCGACTATGAAATTTTGAGAACTTAGGAAGTTCCCATTGGGGAGGATAAGGCTTAAAAGCCACTGATGGATGAATCGGTTCATTACATACTTCTTCAAAAGAGTATGAAGGGTGAGCCCCTTTGGTGGAGGCTTCTAGGTCTACGATTTTCTTGAAAAAAGAAGTTGGATGACATCAGATTGAGGAGGGGGCATGTTGATATGTCCCATATAAGAGAAGAATGGTATGTTTTGCTGAGGCATTAATGGGGATTCATTTACTGATTAACAAGATGATAAGAGGAATAACCAGGTGTTCTAGGTGACACTAGTGAGGTATTTGTTGTGAAGGAGCCTGAGTATAAACAGGCTGTGAGATGACAAGTGGTTGAGAGAAAGGTGGTTGAATGAAAGATGGAGCCTATGATTGGTGGGTTCCTACACTTGCCAACTGAATCGGAATGGATTGAGGAATGTGGGTGTTGATTTGATTTGATATGGTGGGAAACAAACTCTTGAATGAAGCTTTTGACTATCGATTAGTTATTAAGGGTGCCGATGCCAAAGGATGGGTAAAATCATTGTCATGGGAGCATTGGAAGAAAGATCAGCTGGAAGATGAGAAGGGAACCGATTGACTCATAGGAGGGGGTTGGCTCACAGAGAGATACTGACCCTGAGATGCAATAGATGACATAGAAGAATTAACAACAATTTGTGGGAGTGTGGATGCACTCATCATAGCTGAAGAAGAGGGCCTCTCAAAAGTAGGTTGTGGGGTAGCCGAGGTAGCCATGACACTAGGGATAGGCAGGGTCATTTGAGAACCAGTCGACATGGTCGGTGGAAGAGAAAAAGGAGGCATAGATGTGCCACCTTCTTTCATGGTTCGAGGTGAGAAAAAGCATGCTAACTGCTCTATAAAATCCTAGGATGGCTCATGAGAATAATCATAAACTTGTTGGATCGGTGGTCCCTGATCAGATATTCAATAGACTTATGCACTAAGTAATCCATAAGGGCTACCGGGTTGTGGTCAAGGAGTGCCTAAAATTCAGGATCTCCACGAGGAACATACTCTATATCAGAAGCAGATGACACCTCTGAAGGACTGGGGGAAGCTGGTCATGATGGGATCACTTTAGGATGATAGAAAGGATTATATGACCAAGATGGGGAACCAACTAATAGTGGTCCCAAAGAAGACCCAAGGGGTGCCGAAACATCCACATTAGCGGGGTCTCGGATGAAGAAGAGGCTAGTTGAGCCATTTTTCTAGATTGTGACCGGGTGATGACCATCATAAACAAGCAAAAACATAGAAAGAGATTAACCTAATTAATGCATAGATAATTCAAGCAGCGTAGGTGATTATCTCTTTTAAATTTTCATGCTTTTTAAGAAAGAAAATGTTAGGGAAGGCTTTTTAGAATGGGGACTACTCAATTGGCCAAACTAAGGATGGTTTGGGGAATGTTTTGGTGAGGAGTCCCGAAGGCACTTCAATAAAATGACTACATGGCTTGATATAGGGGCCTACCCCACACTTCACACACCGCTGCGATAAGGGAGTCGGGTGCTTTGCCAATATATACTAGAACTTCCATGAATTTATAACGCATGGCCCGAGTACCACGTAGGCTCTTCCTCTTGGATGTCACTTCCAAGTAGGTGAGGCTAGGGAAGGAATTTTTGTTTAAATGCTTTATACCTAGTGATTTTGGCTTTGTGTGCAAGGGTGAAAAATAAAAATCAAATAGTGTCACTACCGATTTTGATCAATTTTCCAACCTATTTAGAAAACTAGATGAAGAGCATACAACAAAAATGAAAAAGAAAAAGTTCTTTTTAAGCACTAAAAATGAAGTGTTTGATTTCAATGATGAAGACAAGTCAAACAAGTTCTTTCCCAATGTGATTAATTCTTTTTAAGACCAAAACAAAGTGTTTGAGTGTGATAAAAACAAACAAACAAGTTCTTTTTAAGTTCTTAAAAAGGAGAAAACACCGCAAAAGAGAAATACCTGTAGATTTAGCTCTCCAAGGTGTGTGGACTTCAAAAAGCGCATGTTGTTGAGCTCTTCCCCTCAAAAAATCCCATGAACAAGCAAAACCTCTCCACAAGACAAGGTTAAGAAAACACGCAAACAAATCCAGAAAGATATATCCAGATAACTAGATACTAGTAGAAGAGAAATTTCTATTTAAGAAACTAGAAAACTTTCAAGAAAATGACAATTTTACAAAGAGATAAATCAAAAAGTGCAGCTTTGAAATCAAATGAAAGATTTACTAATCTTAGAAATAGAAATGGGAATCTAGATATGCAAAAAAGAAAGAATTTTGACTTTGCAAATTATAAATGAAAGAAACAAGACCAAAATGAAGAAAGAAAGGAATGCTTAAGGAGAAACTGATGAAAATCAGTGAAGAAAAAGAACAAAAGCTCAAAACTGGAAAAGAAATGAACTTACCAATAGGGGACTTTGGTTGGGTCCCACCAGGGCATGCCAGAATGTAGATCAAGAATTTCCGTGCTTGTTACCTGTCCAAGTTAATGCACCAAACTAAACACAAAAACCTTGAAAAACTCAAATGAAATCGATACCTGATAGATTGGATAAGATCCAAAGATGTAAATGGAAAGAATGCCGATGGAGACAAGATGGGCACACATGAGAAATCCTACAAAGTAGATCCAAGAAACCTGTGATGCACAAATCCTTGGCAAAAAAAGATGACGTTAGACGATATATGGGTGAACTTCCGAAAGTGGGTCCGGAAGCAATGAGCTTCCTCGGCGATGTCAATTCATGTTTTCAATCAAGAGTAAAGACATACATGATGAAAGATGTAAATAAATGTTTAGGTTTTCTGATTAAAAATAATAGACAGAATATAAAAACCAGTAGCAGTAGAAACTAAAAGAAAGTAGGAAACTATAAAAACAAAGTTGAACTTGTGTTACTTGAATTCTATACCTTTTCTGCAAGACTAGTCGATGTCGATCGATGTGATTGGTGTCGATTATTTGAGTCGGCGTCGATTTTTGAATGGTGCATGATTTGGGTAAATCGGCATCGATTGATGATAATCGGCAAGAAAGCAAACTAAGCTAAAATGGATTAAATGTAAGTCGATCGAGGAAAAAATTATGAGAAACTTGATTGTTGGTTGATGTAGAAATTGATGGATTCTAAACTGCAAAGAAAATCTACAGAGATTTGATATGGACATTGAAGTTCTACCTTGGCTTGGGTCGATGGAGAAAGGAAATTAGAAACTACCAAAAGGTACAAGATCCTTTACGAGGTTGATGTGACGAGGGTTGTGGACAGAGTAATGGTACACCTCTCGGGGATTAAACTAGACATAAAACTTCTCTCTTCTCTCGATAATCTGCTTTCAATCAAGGCTCAAAATTTTTGCTACTCCTCAAGTCTCTCTATCTCTCTTTTTTCTAACCAGAACTGAGTTCAAGTCATGTCTTTATAGTCGGCATCCAATCGAATAAAATTGGCACCGCTCCAAAAATCAGGCGTCGATCGAGAAATGGTCGGCGCCGATCAGGGAATAGACTCCCAAAGTGGCAAAAAGAAATGAATTGGAAGGATAAGAATATTATCCCTCCGACTCAAATATGGAAAAATCCCTGCATGGTTTTAGGAGGGGAGAAAAAGGTGGGATGAATGGATAATAATGGTACGGGAGGTTGGGAAATGATATGGGGTAAATAAGTAGTTGGAAGAAATGTAAAAGGTATAATTAAATAGTTAATATTTAATTATACATGAGTGAAATATAAAGGAGTGAAATAAACTTAGGATAGGTGTTTTAATTAGATACTTAAGATGGCATTGACGCGGTAGTGCTTCAAGAGAAAGTTGGTGAGGAGGTGAAGTAATCTTTGGCTTATCTAGAGGGTTTGGTTTCCATGAAGCATTCCACATTGTGATTTGAGATACATACTTCTTCAAGGCAAACCAAGTCATTTTCCTTTTTTGGAACATCCGATCTGTGGTGATAGAGTTTGAATTCTGACCCTTTTTCTTTCCATTGGGGCCTTTCAACTTTCCAAAAAGGATTAGATCATCATCAATTTCTATTATATAGTCCTTGCTTCCCTCAATGTTCTTGGTTGGGATCTTCCGAGGAAGAAACATACTTTTGATGGAAAAGAAAAATTATAAACCTCTTCAAATTATTTTCGAAGGCACCACATCTTTAGGGATCCTTCTTATCAATCTATCATATCTTGCTACAAAGTCCCTCATTGACTTGGAGGTTTCTTTCTTCATTTTTACCAATTTGACTAAGAGATCCCGACAATATTTTTTTCTCTTGAACCTATGTTTGAATCCACTTTGTATATCCTCCCAAAAGGTGATGGACCCTAGGGGTAGCATGTAGAACCATTCGGAAGCCTTTTCTTGAAGTGACTCCACAAATAGTTGGACTGAAACATCTTCATCCTCAACACCCAACACACCACAAATAGTGATAAATACTACTACATGCTCTTTAGGGAGTTGAGAACCATCCCCTCTGAATTTTGGGAAGTTTTTTCTCGAGCCTCTTGGTAGCTCATGGAGTGGTTGAGCAAGAGCCAGTGGACCGGTGTTTCCTCCCCATGGTACATTAGGCCTACGGGCCTCACGATCATGTTCACACTCATGATCACAATCCCCCATTCTATTTTTGTTTCTATCTTCCAACCTTACTAAGGTTGTGGCTTCTACTACTACTCTTTCATCTACCTCAACTTGAAGTCTCTTGATTTTTTCAAGTTGAGCTCTTATTTCTTCTTCAGCTCATTCGCCTCTCTTTCTCTAGCCTCTTTTTCAATCTCTACATTTCTGAAATCTTCAAGTTCTTCGTTGATGTATGGAAATTCACCATCCAAAGGATTGGCAACACTCAGGTTCCCAACATGACCGGTTTCTTGAGAAGGAACCCTCTGATTTTGAGTAGCTCTTGTCTCCTTTGAAGTTCCTCAAAAATGGGATCAATTTGTCCTCCTTGTCTCTATTGCTGGGTGTATCTTCTATCCACCATCTTGAAAATATATTCTCTTCTTTGTGGTGCTGGAAGTTGTCTTTGCCTCTCTAATTCAACAGTGCATTCTTCTTCAAGGTCCGTGGATTCTTGGGCAATGAAGTAGTGATTGGAACTTTGTCTATTATGTCAGATAGCTTCCCTCAAATCTAAAGCAACATCTTCTTGGATGTGGAAGAGTGATTTGGGTATTTTAATAGGAGGGTTTCTGGAATAGCCATGATTTGAATCCATATGGATCATATAGCCATTCAAATTCAAGAAATTTTTCTCTTTTTGAATTTCAAATTTTTGACCTTGCGGTCACACTCAGTGTAGATGCTTTGATAAATCTGCCCCATAGTGGGTGCCAAAAAATGTTGGCGAAGAAATTTTTTGGTTGAACAAATTTTGAATTCCTTCTAATGCTCTAGGAATCTAATTCCCTCTACTTAAATGGTGTAGCTTCCATGTATGCATGCACAAGAAAGCATGTGGATTTCTGTAGTGGCCTTTCGGTAGGAATCTATAGGGGTCACTCCACCGACCCCGTGGAAAATGCTTGCAGTTACCTGCAAGGGGATTTTTTTGTGAAGTTGGGAAAGGGAGTGAGAAAAGAGGTAGGAGAACTAATGTTGTAGGTAGAAAATTATATTCATGTATGCACTAGTTAAAAACTTCAACACATGCCTTTATGAGAAGAAACAACCCCGTAAAATGGCAACAAGATGAGATAAGATTGTGAATGCAAAGTTTCTAAAATATCCTCATCAAAGAGGCTAAAATATCCTTCTTCTTGTATTTATGCTTAAAAAAAGGTTGTACATAATGTTGGAATAAAAGAAATTTGAGAGTGGAGGGAAGTAGAAGAAAAATGGCTATTTTCTTTGCTTTCTCTAAGTACAATACACTCATGAGTTTACAAGATCAATTTCCAACCCTGTACAATGGCATGAAGACACCATTAAATATCTTTCAAGAAATGGTTAAAACTTCTTCTTTGTTAGCAAGAAATAGTTTACAATTTTTTCAATCATCCGTGTTATTCGTTTAGATTCTTGATTCACAAAGAAACGACAATGGCAAAAAAACTAGACTTTTAATAATGCAACCATTTCACTCACTTTTGTAAATTTTAATTTGAACCATTCATCTTGCCTTTGAAACTTTAAACCGAGTAATCCACATGGGATAAATTTACTGAGTGGGCATGGGGGATGCCTTTTGCATTTTGTGACTTTATAGAGATTTGGCATTTTTACATTTTGGGTCCGCTCACCTGCTTTTGATATGGTCTTGACACGTGGCCTCACTTGAGTGGAGACAGAGTCACGGGCCACTTTTATAATTTTACCTTTTTTCAATGTGGGCTCAAAAACACAAATTGCTCCACCGGCCTACCCACCTACTTTGACCTTTAATGTGGGCTCAACATTTGAATTTTTCCTCTTGGAAACCAGGCTCAAAAACTCAAAAGGCTCCGACAATCCACCTGCCGGCTTTGACTTTCAATGCGGGCTCAACATTTGAATTTTTCCTCATAGCATGATTGGGGCTGTGGGTCACTTTATGAATTTTAGCCCTTTTTACAAAAAGTCTCAAAACCTCAAAGTTCTCCGCCGACCCACTTCCCTGCTTTGACTTTCCAATGGTGGGCTCAAGATTTGACTTTTTCCTTTTTGTTTGGCATGGTTGTGAGTAACTTTTTAACTTTAAGCCTCTTTAATGAAAAAGGATCGAATTCTCAAATCTTCCTAATGGCTCGCTTCCCCACTTTGACTCTTTTTATGTGGGCTCAACATTTGACTGTTTCCTTCATAGCATGATCAGGGTTCCGGGTCACTTTATGACTTTTCGCCTCTTTTACAAAGAGGCTCAAAACCAAAAATTACTCCTTCGACCTGCCTCTAATTAGAAATTTCCATGTACCCATGGATAATAGAGCCAAAATTTGATGGGGAAGAAAACACCCATCATTCATGACTGTGGAAAAATGCAAAGAAGAAGAACACTCCACCATTTCGCTCCCGATATTCAAATTTCTTTCACAAAGCAAGGAATTGAAAACAACACAAGGTTTGACAATCCATGGCCATAAAAATATTGAAAATTTCATTCAAATGAGGACAAAATAGAATTTTCACGTGTCCAGATGGGGTAACAAAAAGTTGTTAAACCACACAGATCGGAGAGTTTAAACAACTTCAAAGCATGAATTTCTCTATCTTTTTAGAATTCCAACTTTACTTGAACAATTCTAGAGGGCATCAACTCAAAATTATTGAATTTGACTCAAAAAATTGAGGGGGTATTTTGAGGGTGACAAAAACACTAACCTAGATTTTATTAGGTTTTAACAAAGATTCTCTTTGGCTTGTAGGGTTTTACCGTAAACCTAATTTGTTTTTTAAAATGATGATTATAACGGTCTAAATTGTGATTTTGGTCTTGAAAATTTATGTGTATTTAAAATGGGATAAAGGGTGTCCCTAAGCCTTTTATTTTGTGTTGGATATCTCTAAAACAAAAGTTACACTTTGAAAACCCTCACAACAAGGCTATAAGAAAGGAGTCAAAGTTGAATAAAAAAGGATAGAAAAATAAATGGTTACTTGTGAATTAAGAGATAATTTTTGGTGAGGAGTTGAAGAGACCAAACGGGTGCACACAACTATTTACATTTTTTTCTACGTCTTTTTATTTTACTCCCAACTATAACCCTTGGAAGGTATTGTTCTCAAGAAAAAAATCATGGTAGTTGAGAAAGATATATGAAATTTAATATTTACTTGGTTTTTCATCACTTAGAATGTTTTCATGGCAGGAAAAATATAGGGTTAAAATCTATTGAAGATCAAAACCATAGTTAAAGATCAAAAGAATTAAATTTGCATGATTATAAACCATTTAGGCTTATGGAAGTGGATCATCTAGTAGGGTACATGATAGTTTGAGTGTGGTTTATTTGTAGTAACTTTTGACTTGTTAAATTTACTATAGAGCTCTACAACATTTTCTATCAATTCTTGGTAGACACCTAAGGAAATTAGAAGAAGCCATATTCATTTCAAGAGAAAATATTTGATGCTAGATTATTTAGATGACAAGATACCACCTAGGAGAAATGCAATAGGAGAGAGGGAAACAACCTTATAGGTAGGAGAAGTCATTTTATAGGAATTAAGAAACCTTGGGGTTAAGTGTGATTCAATAATCATAATATTTGAAGCTAACCAAAGAAGAGGAATGGTTCCAGGAGATTTGAGTGATCAAGTGGAAGAAGTAGTTAAATGGCCAAAGATAGCAGGTGAAGAAGAGAGGGAAACTAAAGAACAAAAGTTTGAAAGATTGTTGAAATAAGTGAAAGGGGAATGATCAAATCCCAAGTTATAACTTCCATTGTATACATACAATTTAAATTGTGAACATATCCTTGATGGGTAGGGAGATAGACAAGTATTTTGACTTTGAATATGTACCTAAAGAGAAACATGTTAATTTTTCTAGGACCAAGCTAAAAGGTCATGCATTCCTATGGTGGGATTACATAAAGGATGAAGAAAAACATGACCAAGATTAAATATTTTGACATAATGGTTACCAAATTGAAAGGAAAATTTGTTTCTAGTGACTATATAACAAACTTGTATAGGAAACTTCAAAATTTAAAACAAAAAGAGATGGGAGTCAAGGAATATACTGAGGAGTTTTACAAGCTGAGTATCATTTTAGATCACATAGAGGATGATATAGACAAGGTGGCTATATATCTTAATGATTTCAGTACAATTTGCGGGATGAGTTGACTCTTGTTAGTCCTAAGACAATTGAAGAGTGTTATCAATTGGCCTTACAGAAGAAAACTAATTTAATAAAATAAAAATTCAGCATACTAGAGATTACAAAGATATCAAATTCAAAGGTAACGCAAAGGTAATGCACAACAAGAAAGTTAAGAACAACAACAAGGACAAGGACAAGAAAAAGGAAAAACTAGTTCAAAATTACAAGGTGCTAAAAAGGATGTCTATTTAAGAGGAAGAGGTGATTATATGGGTATGTTATTCAAATGCAACAAGTATGTTGGTCATAGATCATATAATTATCCATAGAAATCTAAATAAAGTGACGTTAGGATAAGAGAAGAAAGAAATCAAATTGTCAAATTTGATGAAGAGTTAGTGTGGGTTAAAAACACAAATAGAAGAACCTAAAACAATAGAGGCATTGATGATGAGAAGAGTGTTGATGATATCAAGAAAAGAAATTAAAGAACTAGCACAAGGAATAACTTTATTTGGGATCATGTGCAATCCTAAATGTAAGTTTTGTAATCTTATTATGGTTTCTTCTAAAATGGTTGAAAATTTAAAATTGCAAAAGTTGGTGCATCCTAAACCATACAAGGTGTATTGGGTTCAAATAAATCATCAAGTGTTGGTTAGTGAGAAGTTTTTGTTAATTTTCAGATTGGTAGGTATAAGGATGAAGTTCTTTGTGATGTGATGCCCATGGATGCTTGTCATGTCTTACTAGGAAGGCCTTGGCAGTTTGATAGGAGAGATATTCATGATGGTTGGGAAAATACTTACACTCTTATGAAGAATGGTGTTAAGCACACATTGAATCATTTCAAAGACAACCATTAATATAGTGAGAACTATGTAAGAGTCATTTTAATGAACATGAAATTCTACTTGCAATAAGAGAAGTAAGTTGGTGTTGAATCAACAAGAGTTAAGGATAATAGGAAATAAGGTATAATGGAAAACAAAGTAAGCGAGTCAATAAAATTTGGCAATGGATAAGTGGAGAAGAAGAATACAAAGCAATTATTCAAAGTAGGAAGAGCAAGGAAGATGCAACTAGTGGATCTACATATTGCATGAGAGAAAAATAAAAACTATATCTCTTAGGAGAATAATAACTAAATAAGAAGAGGAAATATTCAGAGCATGTTAATACTATGGATAAATCAGTATCTAATAAATATAATTATAGTCATGGAAATTGGAACCAAATATTCAAAGAGAACAAGGAACTACAAGGTCAAGAAGGAACTCAAGAAAATCTAGTTGAAGAAAGTAAGAATGAGATTTAAGATATGATAAAGAGGGATGATAAATCTAAGTTTTATCAATTTAATCCTTATTTGAGTGATGTTTGTGAAGGTATAACAATAGAGGAGGAGAGGATGTAGTTAATGGAGGGTGATCTATCTAAGAAAAATATTCTAATCTCATTCCTCAAGGTCATAATGACCCAAAAGGGACAAAAAACAATGAAAATGATAGTCTCACATTCATAAATAATTAATTTTAATCTCACTAAGAGCTGGATCAGGTGTATATTCTAAGTCAAAAGGTGAAAAGATATAACAATTAGGTCTAGAACCACCTTATTTTTCAATAACAATATCATTCAAAAGGCTAGGAAAACTATACGACACATGATACAATTGATGAAATCATGGTATTCATGGTATGTAGTCAAGGAAAACCACAAGAAGAACACATTCAACTAGAAGAATAGAAAGAATATGAAAATATTTTCAAATTAAAGTTCATGGGAAATATTTCATTTTCCCTTTGGAGCATGATGTAAGAGCATAAATTCTTGTTATAAATTTTAGGTTTTTGCACGATTTCAGCTTGAAAGATAATACATAGGGTCCCAGAGTCATTAGAAGGGTCTTAAGATTCTTTTTGTGGTGTTAGTTTAGGTCTAGCTATTTGAAAATTCAAATTTTGGATTTTCTTGCCAAAAACATTGATGCAACCTAGAATCTACCACAAATAACCTGACACATGCTAGCACATCACCCAACATGAGTTGAGTGCTCACCCGAAGTGCGTAAAGTTACTAGGACCCTGTTTATATTTGCTTGTGTAGGACGTTAACATGTTGAAGATAGAGCATATTTAGAACCATAATAAGCACAAACATTCCATAGAGCATAATCATTCAATAGTGCATAACCAAATCTAGATCTTAAGGAATCATGAATTAAACAATAACTATGACAAGATTGATCATACAAGAACCAATTATAGTCATGTTAACATTTTATCCATCCAATATACTCCATTATATTAAACACTATAAAACACAAAAGCTCTTACATCATATAACATTACCATACGTTTATGCACACATTAGATCTGGCAGCATAACTTTACAATAACTCATACATAGTGTCTCAATTTCTCTCTAAACTACACAAACTAATACATACTTATAGGAGTGGGTAATTTCCCTTCACCACCTACGCACTTCCAAAAATAGGTCGCATGCTGAAAATAGCCATGCACCTTTACAATAGTATGCACACATGCAAGTGTGATAATAATAGATCTCTTATAGTTAACTAGCAGTAGTAATCCTTATTATTATCTTGAACTCATGCACGATTCTTAGTAGAGGATCATCCCCAAAATAGAATTTTCGTGTCACATAAGTCTTCATCTCATTATTTACTCCACATCTATCTCCAAAAATAGCCCGTATCCATAAAAATGGCTAAGTCCCAAATCAGCTTATCATGGCACGCGTTTCCTTTCCTATCCTTCTGCACCTTGTTCCTACACAATAATATTCTATGTTTCCTCTCCGTAGTGTTGTAATTTTTCTTCTCAATATTACCCCATACTAATATACATTTTCATCTTGATAATGGGGTTTCTCCTAATTTTCCCAAACAATAAAGAATAATAATGGAAAGAATATAAACAATCATTGTACGAAGAATAGAATCATTGTAAAGTATGGAGTAATTCCTTGTAATATGAAATATTCGTAACCATGGAGTCCCTTGCTCTTTCTTCTTCATGTTAAGAATCCTTTGCACTAGCATTCGAATATTTTCATTTTCAAGCACCAAATCAACTAATGTGCACACATAATGCATAGCCGAAACTTCTCAAGTACCTTAAACACCAAATGCGTTCTTACTTTCAAGACATAGTCATCAATTTCTTCTATCATGATGATGAAGACATCATTTTTTTTATGCTCTAGATCCTTCTCTCCTTTTAGATGCACTATTTATGTATTTTTTGCTTATTATCTTCAAGTAGTTCTCTAATAGTGGCATCCTTATCGATGTTCCTATGTTCCACCTCTATAGATACCTTAACCAAGGAATTTCTCACCTTCTCATATGACATGTGAGTAGGATTTTTGTCATGTGTCTACTTTGGGGTGACTTCTTTATTCTTCTTGAAACACAAGATTCTTCACACACATCAAAATTTGGCTCATCTATATGGGTCTGCATGGACTAGGATAATTGTTTTCTTGTGCACATGGTGGTCATGTATGGATCCATCAGATCCCATCCATATAATTCCTTACTACCTACTATTCTTTGAAAAAAGGTGCAAAAAAATTTCTTGTGTCCTCAAAGCATAGCCCATACTCAAGGCATAACATATTCTCCACTTGTTCTCTTTTTTCATGGCCCCTTAGGAATTTGATCACCAAGGTTTGAGTTGGCCCTTCAATGTATTGAGTAGTATCATGTGCATGAGGTTTCTCATGCTCCATTTCTTATGCTTGCTTCATCCCTTCCTCTTCATCCTTTATGTCCTCATCTTTGAGCTCCTCCACATCTTTTGGATACACCGGGGTCCTGGCACACTCTCTGCGAAACTCCTCCACCTCCACATTCAGCTTTATCTTTCTCCTCTTCTTCTCGCTTTCCTCTTTCTAAGGGGAGACTCATGGTGATCTTCTTACGGGATATGTATTTCACATGCATTGGTTCCTTGTTATTCTAAATACCCTCTTAAAATGGTGATTTTATTGGACTTCTTCCACATCCAATTCCTCATCTCCTTCTTTCACCTAAGGTGGAGTATCTACATGCTCAATCTCCACTCTATCTTTGGGATGCCTCCAGCATCTATGATCCAAGCCTTCACTATCTTCATGTTCTTATTCCTCCTTATCTACCTCTATAGTCACTGGAGGATTTGGAGCTGGCACATTCTCCATTGTATTTTTTCCCTTTTGGAAGCCCTAGGAGCATGAACTCATTCTCTACATACTTTTTATTCTCCAACCTAAGTTTGAGCTGAAGATATATGAGTGTGCCTCCACTGTCCCTAATAGCCAAGATTAATAGCTTCATACTTATGATGTCTGAAATGAACCTCTCAATGTAGGAATTCCAACCTGGATACACATATGTCTTCCTAAGGGTGTGGTAGTCATAGTATTCCTTGTATTCGTTGAATTTTAGATGATGTGCATTAATAAATCTATGAACCGATGCCTAGAAGTAGCACATTTTGAATGCATAAGGACGATTGTACCATGGGCTTCATATCCCATCCCTCATGGAAAACCATGCAATGCGAAGTGTTGTTACACCACAAACTATACTATCTTTCCTAATATCGAAGGTAGCTCCTTGGGAATGATCCACTCCTCAAACACCATGTGAAGTTGGTCATACCACATTTCTGCCTTCTTATTAAATGGCCCACTCATTGATCCTTCACATAAATTTTTTTCAAACCTCTCATGAGGGAATTATTTTCTAAGGGGTACTCCCAAATCTTTTCTTTGGCCCATCGACACTCCAATTCCTAAAAATATAAGAGAAAGTAGGTTAACACCAAAAATTATATTTTCTCTTGTGCGCACTTCCTCAACAATGGTTTTTGCAATATATACTACTAAGTTATATATTACTCCTGTGACATTTTCTTTGTAATATGAAGCCACGTGGTGTTTACTCGTGAACATCTCTCTTGGTCATTAAACTTGGTGAGTAGATGTGCTACTTCTTATAGCATAGAAAATTCTTTAGCTTATCAATGTCCATTCCACATGGACCCTTTGTATACCCTGACTCCTTTATTGTTTATATAACTACTACTTTATAAGTCAAATAACTAACAAGGCCTATCCTTATTCCCTTAAATCCCATTAGTGTTAAAACTAGGGTTTTGTGATCCTAACCCTTCATTGGAGAAATAAAATAAGTCCTCATGGACTTGGCTCATAAGCCATTGGTATAAGGGTTCATATTTTCAAAAATATGGGAGCTCATATAACTGAAAAACTCATAATTGCTTAAGAAACTTTTCCCCAGTGTCGTCATACACTAACATATCCTCCACTGTGTGCTTGCTGGTCTTATTATTTAGAAAAGCATCCAACTCTCCCTTTCTTCAATGGTATGGTGGTTGTAGTCACTTATTATACATCTAAAAATTTGGGAATCCCACTCTTATCTAACTATTACTCCTTCCGGGTACTACATCTTTGAAAAATTTCTCTTGGGAGCAATTTGAACTTCCACTTATACCTTCTTCTTTCCTTTCATACTTGTTGCATGTTTTCTTTGGTGCCATCATAAAAATCATGTCATTTTTCATCTATAATGAGTAAACTCAAACCCTAGCTCGAATCTACATGCCCTAGCTTGAAACCATGTTCCCTAGCTCCTTCTCAACACTTCTACTTCACTCAAACCCTTCACTAATGGGGATGCAAGCCTCTTTTGGACAATAGTCTTCTCTCCACATCTGGTTTCACAATGCTCTACACCTCAACACAATTCTCTTAGCTTAGTTAGACTTAGCTCACTTAAATACTTGTGATCAAAAATGTAAAAATGAAACCGCGTCACGTCATTATATAGATATTCCAAATGTCGTGCATTTATTACTCCTTCACCTATAAAAAATCATCTCATTAATTGAGTATTTTCAAAATCTTCATGTAGTACATCTTCTTGCCCCAGCTATAACCTTCTAGAGTGCCTTCCTACCTTATGGCTACAAACTTCTCTTCAATGCATTTCCATGCGCTCGAGTACCTCACCAATGTGCATTCCCCTGGTAGTTTCTATGAACATTGATTACCCGATGTTATATTATTCCCTCATTTAGCTCCATTTATGGTCATATTTTAGAATCAATCTCCTTTCTAACTTCTCATTTCCACACTTAAATATCACCTATAATAGTTTTTTTCCCATGTGTAATAAGTTGTGAATAACCACCCCATACCAATGGTATGTGCATTCCTCTATGTATAAAAATACTTCAGATGGTAATTAAATTCCAATGCACAAATGCACTTATTACACAAAACACCAAACTAAATTGACAAATCATAGCGATGAAGAAGGAAATACAAAAATGAAAACCTATTCTAAATGGTAACATTGCCTTATTACAAACACCAAGAAGACTTATTTATAATAGGGCTTTAGTCTATTCCGGTGGAAGTAATCAGGTAACCATACTCCATCAAGCGTCTCTAACTGGAAAATGCCTAATTCAATTATATGAGTGATAACATATGCTCCCAACCAATGCATTTTAAGATTTCTTAGATGGCGTAGAAACTTAGAATCATAAAGAAGAACCATCTATCCAATCTCAATATTTTTTCCTTGATGTGCCTATCATGTCATGACTTTTTCCCGCCTTTTCCAGCTTTTGACTCTAATGTGCTATGGTGTGCCTCTCATCCAACTATATCAATTTTTAAAATCTTCTTCTAATTCTTTCTCATTAGCTAGACCTCTAGCGTGCGCAATACATAAAGAAGGTAACATGAATTCCATAGGAAGAACTATTTTGATGCCAAAACCAAATAAAAGGGTGTGGCCTTGTTCAACCTCTTGTATGTTGTTCTATATGCCCAAAGCATGGTAGAAAATTTATCATCCCAATATTTCCTTCCAACATCAAAATTTTTTGTCAATGTCTGGCTCAAAATCTTGTTGAAGGCCTCAACAGTCCCATTTTCCTAAGGATGATAGGGTGTAGTCTTATGGTGTGCAATCATAAATTCATCCAATAGTATCTTGATCATCTCATGTAGAAAGTGTGTAACCCTATCACTTGTCAAGATCAGTGGGAATCCATACCTTGTAAGAAAATTTTACCATAAGAACCTAACTTTTGTATTTGGTGTACAATCCTTAGTAGGTGCTGCTTCTACCCACCTTATAAGATAATCTATAAAGTGATGATTTAACACGATCCATTTCTACCCACAACTAGAAAAATAGGAGCTAGAAAGTATATAAACCATTTCTCAAACAAATTTGCACTAGGAATAGATATTGAAGGAATTTCATCTATTTTCGCAAGTTTACCAATGCATTAACAATGATCACACACCTTACAATATGATTTACAATCTTTGTAGAGGGTATCCCACTATAATCCAATGAGTAGAATAATGTGCACAAAGGTGGCATCACCTACATAGTTCCCACCTTAACACCATCATGAGCCTCTTCCATGATATTTGAGTGCTCGTTCTCTAGTAAACACCAGTGTAATACTTTATCTTGGCCTAACTTGTATAGGTCACCACTAATAAACATAAAAGGTTCCATGAATTACAAGTTATTTCTTCTCGATGGATATCATTCCTTATGATTTCATACACCGTACATAAAAAGATAGCAATATCCTCCAATTCCAAAGGTGTGCATTATAACCTTTACAACTATGCATTTGACATTGTATCTTTAATTGTCTATGCATCCTCCCTTGACGGAATTCTTGATAGGTGATCTAGGCCAGAATTACTTTTCCCTAGTTTTACCACAACTGTGAAATCAAATTATTGGAATAAGAGCACCCATCGACATATGTGCCCCTTTAAAATGGTAATTTTTACCAAGTATTTCAATGCCATGTGATTGGTGTAAAATACAAATGGTGCTGCTAGAAGGTATTGTCTAAATTTATGTAGTGCCTAGATCATTGATAAGGCTTTGTGCTTAGTAGTTGTATAATTCCGCTTTCTGCAGAGTCAAATTTTTACTAACAAAACAAATAAGATGATCTATAATAACTTCTCTAGGATGAGATAACATTGTGCCAATGGTAATTCTAGAGGTGTCCACATGTACATGAAACCATTAGTTCCATGAGGGAAAATGTAGAATAGGTGTTGTAGTAAGTATCTACATCAATGCCTCAAATGTGCACTCACTGCTGCATTCTCCTTAATAAAATGTCCCTTTTCCTTTTAGTAAGTCTTCCAAGGGTGTGGAAATCTTAGCATATCCTTTGATAAATTTTCTATAATACCCCATGTGACCCAAGAATCCATACACCTCACTCTAACTGGTAGGATCTTCTAGGCCTACAATAACTGTAACCTTAGTTGGATCTAATAACAAACCTTCCTTTAAGATGATATGCCCTAACAAAGTGCCAAAAATGTACAGAAAGCACGCACTTCTTGATGTTTAAAGAGATGATTAATTGTCTACATCTTACAAACATCAAGCAAAAATTGTCACAATGATCCTTAACAAGTCCATACACCTATCCAATCATTGGAATAATTTGTGAATAAAATCCTAGAATGCTTGAACTACTATGGCAAAAATAAAGCAAGCACATTTTTCAAACCAAAGGGCATAATAGTATATGAAAAATTCCCCATTCATTGGTGAAAGTCATTTTCTCTTGATCCTCCTATGCAATCCTAACCTGATGATACCCAGAGAATCCATCTATAAAAGAATAGATTTTGTGCCCTACAACACCTTCTAATATCTCCTCTGTGAAAGGTGTAGGAAAGGGATCAATCACACATGTAGCATTTAGTTCCCTGTAATGCACAAAAATCCTAATCTAGCCATATTTATTTATATTAATAACCATGGGGCTAACCCACTCTAATTCTTATAAGGGTTTTTGATGCCATATTTCAACATCTTGTCAATTTATTCCTTAAATTTTATGCACAAGTTAGGGTTCATTTGTAGGGTCTTTTCTTGACTAGCCACACCTTCCTTAAGGTTAATCTTCATCTCTCCTAATGATTCATGTAATCCTTTTAAATCATGGTAGCCCTTAGTAATTAAGTCCTAAAAATCACGTAGTAACTCTATGATATTTGCCACTTCAAAGTTAAAACAATAATCCCCATTATTTCCTCCTTAGGTTCAACATTCATGCCAACATTCACTTTTTTTTTCTTCATGGGTTAATGATAGGCATGCACACTTTTATCCGCACTATCTAACACCTTACATGTACCCACTAAATGATCTATATTTAGATCTTATACTTCTTCATCATCCACTATATAGACCATATTTCCTTTTTCTTTCTCAAAAAAAAAGCACACTTAAGTAGTGTGGCATCTATATCTTCTTCTTAATACAAAGCACTCTCATGAGTTCATCTCACCAAATAAATCCTGAATGAATTCTTCTACCTTTTCATTGTCTCCCATAGTTAAGAACTTTATAGCCCCTAATGACTCTTCCACCGGAGCTTTAGTAGAGAAGTAGTCAAAATTATGGATCATTCCTGCATAAAATCCTTCCAATTCCCATTCTCTCTATGTAGCTCCCCATATACATACCAAGTGCATGTGAAATCTTGTAAAGTGGAATAAATTTTTGCACCCATAGTGAAGGTAGTAAATATTCCTGCCCTCTATCTAGAGCCTTTCACACTACTTGAATGTGGTGTTGAATAGGTTCATTACCATGATATGTGTAAATTTGAGTAGGTGCATTACTCCTAAAAAACTAAGTTTTTGATAAATCCCGACTTCATTCCATTCCAAGAGATTATCCCTATGAGCCACTCACTAGCGTGCTACTATCCCAACGTGTAGGGTATATGCTAACATATTTCTTCTTTAAAATTAGTTTGTCCATTATTCCTTTATGGCGCACATGAATTCCGTAGGGTCTCCTTCTTTAATGTACTTGAGGTACATAGTTGTTACCTATCCTCCTAATAAAATGAATTTTTCTTCTCCAAGAAAATGCTCTCCTTACTTTGTGCCCAACCATCTCATAAGTTCCATTAGACCAATTATCACAAGCAATACTTGTGGTATTGACCCCAAATTTGGGTCACACCCCTTCCCTTCTCCCCACATATATATTAATTTAATTACCTACGATTAAATTAATACCCACTCTCACAATATTCCTTATTTAATTACCTTAATTAAACTAATTTCCACCTCACTTAGCATCTCATCCCACCACATCACCTAGACACCTCATCATAAACATATTCTTATCATGTTTCCTTTTACTAGGACTAAATATCCACTTTCCATAGCTAACGAAGACTTAGTCCTACCTAACTTAATTAACTAAGACTTAGTTAAAACCTAAAATCACATGCCTATTTTTACTCTAACCACATTCCCTCTTATCTAAGTGAAACATTCCATTTTGATCCATGTGACAATGGTGTAGATCAAGAATTTCCGCACTTGTTACTGTGTAAGTTAAGACAAACACAAAACCATGAAAAACTCCAAAGATGTAGATGGAAAAGAAAGATCCAAAGATGTAGATGGAAAAGAAAGCAATGTAGACAAGATGGGCACACACGAGCGATCCTGTAAGGTAGATCCGAGAAACCTGCGAGACACAGATTCTTGACAAAAAAACAATGTTAAAAGATATTTGGGTGGACTACCCAAAAAGTGGGTCCGGGAAGCGATAAGCTCCCTCGGCGGATGTCAGTCCACATTTTCAATTAAAGAAAGAAGCATACATGATAAAAGATGTAAGTAAATGTCTAGATTTTTTGATTAAAAATGACAGATAGAATGTAAACAATGAGACAAAAATCAATAGAAAATAGGAAACTGTGAAAACAATGTTGGATTTGTGTTACTTGAATTCTTTTACCTATCACGTGTGAGGTAGATCGATGTCGATTAGGAAAATCGCATCGACTGAGATAGGTCAGCGTCGACTAGAGAAAATCGGCGTCGACTGTGACCGGTCGGCGTCGACTAGGGGAAAATTACAGGAAGATTGAGAAATGGAAAATGAAAGTTAGATCATCAATGTCCACTAGATCTGCAGGAGCCTTTGGGATGCTGACAAAGCTCCACCTTCACTAGATGGGATCGAGTCACCAAGAGATCAATGGAGGCTTGCGATGTCGATGTGGTAGGAGTAGAGTAATGGTACTCCTCTCAGGGATTGATTTGGATGAATTAGCTTTCACTCGATAGATAATGCTTAGGCGTGATATTCAAAACTCTCTGTCATTCTTTCTATCTAACCAAAACTAAATTCTGGCCCTGTATTTGTAATCGTGCCAACCGAGATGTAATCGGCATGCCACTCCAAAAAATCGGCATCGACCGAGTACCGGTCGGTGCCGATCGGTAACAGACTCCCGAAATGGCCAAAAAGGATGATTTTTGGAAAGATGAAAGTAATCCTTCCACCTCAAATATGGGAAATATCCCACTGCATGGTTTGGGAGGAGGAGAAATAGGGGGGATAGATGGATAAAATAGATATGGGAGGTTAGGAATTGATATGGGGTAGATAAGTGGTTAAGATACATGTAAAAAGTGTAATTAAATAGTTAATATTTAATTATCTATGGGTAAAACATAATGGGGTGAAATAAACTTAGGATAGATGTTTAAATCAAATATTAAATAATACCCTAAGGGAGAAGTGGTGATATAAACATGCCCTCGAGTTACCCGAGAAGGTAAACGAATGTGGGGACACTAAATTGGGTAACCAATTTTAGGTGTCTACATTTTGCCCCTTTTTGTCGAGTAACTTGCGATAAGCAAAGTTACAAGACAAAAACAAGGAGTTGGAAGAAAGGAAGAAAAAGTGATGATGTGATCCCCCTCAAACTAGGGATGGGATGGGTCCCAAAAGAACAACCGATCCCAAGTTTGAAAAAGGTAGATGAAAACGCAGGATGCCCCAGCTAGATGCCTGGAGTAGATCTGATCATTAATGACACAAAAAAATAATAAAAAGGCAGCAACCTAAGGAACTCACATTGGTAGGGTAGATTAGATGGTCTTCACATGAGATGACGTTAATACCTACAGACCCATGAGTGTAAAGAGGGCTGCAAAATAGTAGCACTTAAAGAATGATACATTGGTAGGGACAACCAGACGGTCTACGAAGCAGATGATGCTAGTGCCTACAGACCCATTATCTTTAAGCTGCCAAAAATGTGAGTGCCCCATGTACAGGGAACAGACTCAAATGGGTGAGAATATCGAAAGTATGTGCCAAAAAGGCAACACTCAGGTCATAATAATGACCAGATAAATAAGCCAAGCATCAACACTATGGCAAAAAGATCAGGAGATGGAAGAAAGTGATGTGGAGAAGCAAAACTGCAACCAATCGGCAACGATGGGCCTAAATCGGCATCGATCAAGCTAAAGTCAATGTTGACTAAATAAATCGGCACCACCATACAAATCGGCACCGACTGTACCGAGCCCATATAAATATGAGAAAGGAAAATGTGAATGATTTATTTAGACCGTGACGATTGATTTAGAGAGAGTCAAAAATTGGTTTTGAGCAACATGGAAGCCTCTAGGAGTAGTCAGAAGCGGAAGAGGACACGACCTGGGGTAAGTGGATCTACCCAAACTTCCTATATAGTTTTATCATGAAATAGCGTATTAGGATGCCAATTTTTAGGAAAAACTAGATAAATGAGAGGCCAAAGCATTGTGGGGTTTTGGCCTTTCAATCGGCGTCGATTGTAAAAATCGACGCCGATTTAATTCAATCGGCGCTGATTGGTTTCAATCATCGTCGACTAAATCGATCGACGTCGATTTGACTCAATCGATGCCGATTGGAGTGTTTTGACTTAAGAAAGTGATAGAATGTATTTTTTTTATGTTTGGATTTGGATAAATAAGTAGCTAACACCATCCATGATGTCATGTGATGCAGGCATGAGAGGCTTTACATATGTGGGATGCTATTCCCAGCTTCTAGAGACCATTCTCCCTAATGTGACTGATGTGGATTGGCATCACCTAGAGCTAGCCGGCTCGGGGGCTTTTGGTACTACCGATGGGTGCCTCGAGATGTAGAGTTGATGTGAGCACTAGTATGATGATGGGATAGCAGGACATGCACTTTCTAGTTCAGGATGGGTGAGATGACCATCACCCATGAGGATATATATAGGATCCTGAGGCTACCATCACCGGGACCCGATTGAGATTACTCCACGAGAGCAACAGTAGAGGGGCCCTAGTACGATTGTATGGAGACAGGGCAGATGATTCAGAGATAGTGTCCGGGGTGGTGAGGATAGCCTCACATTATAGACAGGATGATGCCAGAGCAGATGGATAGTGCTTGATTCAGATGGTGATCTCCTATTTTTCTCTACCAGATTCAGGAGGTGGGAGATTTCCATTGTTGTTACTAGACTATGTTTGTGACATCCTATAGTTCAGATAGGTGTTCACATTTTTTGATGCCCTGATAGCTCAGATATACTATGAGTTATGGATGTACACCACCGGTAGGCGGATAGGTATCGATGTTAGCTTTGTGCTCCATTGCTGGGCATATGAGCACATAGCATAGTGATCAGGCCATCCGGCTTCCATGGATGCCAGCAGTAGAGAGGGGGCCCTTGATTATGGATTCCAGTGATGGGCAGGACATGGCCCCGGAGATACAGGGAGATCTACGGAGTGGTATGCTGAGCGCTTCAGGACGCTGACACCAGAGTAGGTCATTTGGAGACCATATCGGGTCTACCCGACATGGGCCGGTCAGGAGGCTCACCTGGTGGAGCTGAGATGGAGCAGGGTGGTTAGGGGCCATAGGCCAGATATGTGGGAGCACATCCCATTTATATGGGTATTGAGGCAGTTCAGCTTAGTACAGATAGTTCCGACCACCTACAGCCATACAGTGGGATAACAGAGAGACCGATCTACCGATTTTGATCCCGGCAGATCCATTAAGGGAGGCCCCACCTTCCACAGATAGTGATGATGACACCAGAGTAGATGATGGCTATGTGGCATGGTATTCTACAGAGCTACCACGACACTGCCAACATCCATGAGATGCATGAAGAGGACATAACTAGCAGCATCTTGGAGAGGGCTGGAGGAGAGCATGCTACCCTGACGCAGACACAGGCTGCCCTCGAGGAGATTAGAGCTCTGATGGAGGAGAGGGATGCACTGATACTAGAGAGAGACACAACATGTCAGGAGTGAGATACAACGATCCAGTAGAGGGATCACTACCATCGGCACAGAGAGGCCCTCAGGGCCAAATATGGTGATACAGGCACTATTTCAGAGTCCGGGTCATAGGGTGCGACATTAGGAGGGCCACCACCAGCAGCAGCAGTAGTAGCACCATTACGAGCACCTGGTACGGTGAGTCCTGAGCACTTATCAGTCTCTCCTCACCGAGGTGAGATACTATGAGGACACCCTAGCACAACATGCCCCTGAGGTGCCTCGTTATGGTGTGAGGAGGAGATCAGTGACAACCGCATACTAGTGGTGCATCAGAGGGAGGGAGCACTGGGAGAGATCGAGGTGGTGCAGGCCCCCAACAATAGGTGCTTCTAGCTCGATAGGCGGTGGCTAGGAGAGACAACCTGACTAGAGGAGGGTGGAGGAGATAGTGTCTTCCACCTATCGTATTTTACGATATAGATATGTTATTTTTTTGTATCGATATATTGATGTAGCCTCGATTTGAAGGCATTTTTGATGTATGATATAGATGGCTTGATTGAAAGCCATCCATTCTTTGTTGTACAGACACTCATGTATATATATAGATTCATCATTTTCTGTGTTATATCATGATTTTTCAAGTGTTATATGATTGTACTCATGCATTTAATTTTGATAGATATGGATAGATGTAGCGTAATTGTGATGGATATAGACATATGTTGATAGAGGATAAATAGATGTGATTTGATGGACATAGACATAGAGGATAGATAGATGTGATGTGATTTGATGTGATTGATATGTTTAAGATGTTAATTTAATTTTGATGAAAATAGATATAGATAGATGTAGTGTAAGTTTGATGGTCATAGACATGTGCTGATAGAGGATAGATAGATGTGATGTGGTTTGATGTGATTGATTAGATTTGATATGTTTAAGATGTTAATTTAATTTTGATGAAATAGATATAGATAGATGTGTATTTAGACAAAGTAGATAAGATGAGTATAGATAGATGGTAGATTTTGACTAAATTAACATGTTAAGTGGAAATGCTCTTTGTGACAGCAAAGGATGTAATGATATTATCTTAGTTTAGAAGATAAAAAGTGATACACCTAGATAGGAAAAAGAATGATAAGTTAGGCCCCTAACCGACCACAAATAGAGACTTTGGTAGGAAACTGAAAAGATGATGCATATAAGGCCATAGATACAGATAAAATGAACCTGACACTAGTCAGTCACAAACCAGATCTAAGAGATAGATGGGATGAGAAGCAAGTATGAATCTGATAGAATACATGCTCATATTGGAAAATAGGGTCTCCATATGATCACAAAAGGTCTTATATCTCAGCTTCATGATTTTTGTGTTGATAGAAGAGAAAATTGATCAATGCGGAAGTTTTCTAGATGTAGAAAGACTGATCGATACGGGAAGTCTTTCAATGATGTGAACAAGTGAACAAACTTGCCGAAGAGGAAGTCTGTTACTGCAAAGGCTGATCAATGCGAGAAGCCTTGAAAATTCCATGAAATAAATAGCCATCCTTCAAGGGAGTGGTCTATATTTTGAATGTGATGATAGCCATCCTTCAAGGGCATGGTCTATATCTTTTGATTCATTTGATAATGCATGGATAGTTGTCCTTCGAGGGATCAATCTATCTTTTGGAATTTTTAGGATAGCATCTTTTTTTTTTTTGGAGCTTTTTTTGGAGTTTTTGGAGCTTTTTTGGAGTTTTTTGAAAGAAGCTGAGTTTAGACCAGATAGATCAGATAGAGGGGAAGAAAACGTATAAAAACACGTACTCATGCCCCGAGTAGATTCGATTAAGATAGACACTTGGGATAGATGAAGTAGTGATTAAGGTGTTCCTACCATGAGGAGGAACATATCCATAAGAAAAATGCCATGAGTATAGCCTGATACTCATATTTAAGGTAGAAAAGACATAACGTGAGAACCACATAGTTCCGAATCACTATGAAATACATGACTGGTTGTAGATGGATGAAGAATCTAGTTTTGTGACTAAGATCATGTAAGATAGATATTAACAATAAAAGGGCCTTAGATGCAAGGCATTAAGAGGCTCCACTTCAGGTACACCATCCATGGAAGATAGATGATAAGCCCTGGACCCATATTTATGAGTGACTACGTACGGACCCATCCAGTTAGGAGCGAACTTACCACGCTGACTCCTTTCTAGTGTAGTGACATTTTGGTTTTCTTTGAGAACAAGATCACCAAATTTGAAGTCACGGTGCTGCAAGTGCTTGTTATAAGCACATTTGACATGCTCAAGATAGACTTGATGATGCTCAAGAGCATTGAGATGCCACTCATCTAGCAACTCAAGCTATGCTAGATGATTTTGATGATAGTCCTCATCAGAGACAAATTCTCTAGAGAGAAACACAAAGAGATGGAATCTGGACCTCCAAAGGGAGGACAACCTCTGACCCATAGACTAGAGAGAAGGGAGTAGCACTAGTAGGAGTACGAATGCTAGTCCGATAATCCCAGAGAGAAAAAGGGATATGTAGATGCCAATCCCTACCAGCTCGACTAGTCACCTTTGCGAGGATATTACGCAAAGTTTTATTGGAAGCCTCAGCCTGGCCATTAGCTTGGGGATAGTATGGAGAAGAAAAGATGAGTTTGATATTGAAAGTGTCATCATAGAGGTTCTAAAATCATGTTTTTGAAAGATTTACCATTTTCTGTGATGAGTTTGTGTGGGACACCAAAGCGACAAATGATGTGTTGATAGACAAAATCAACAATGGGTTTAGCTTTGGTCGATGAAAGAGGAATAGCTTCCACCCACTTAGTGAAGTATTCTGTGGCAGTAATGATAGAGTGATGACACTTTGTGAAGAGTGGGGATTGATGAGACCAATGAGATCAAGACCCCATTGCAAAAAAGGCCACAAATCTGTTGCAGTTGTAAAGCCTGACTAGGGATATGTGTAAGATTGGAATGTTGTTGACACTTGACACACTTCTTAGTGTATTCACAACAGTCTCGATTAAGAGAAGGCCAATAATAACCTAAATGTAAGATGCGTTTAGCTATAGCCAAGCCACTAAAATGTCCACCACAGATACTATCATGGACTTCCTGGATGGCTTTAGATGATTCAGGGGTTTTGAGGCACCGAAGCAAAATACCATCAAAACCATGTTTGTAGAGGATTCCACCCAGAATAGTATAGCGATTAGCGCATAGGATAAAATATCTTCTACCATTGGATGTCGATCGATTAGGAGGGAGCACTGAATGAGATAGATAATCAAAAATATGCCGATACCACTCATCTTGAGTGTTGATTGTGACGGTGTTGATTGAAGTCAACTGCCCAAGATGAGAGGGTTGGTCTAAACACTGCACAACCACAAAAAGTCACGAGTCTTTAGTAAAAGGTGGAATAAGTGAGGCTAAAGAAGCCATTGTATCCATGAATTGGTTCACGTAGTGTGAGGGATAGCTTGGATAGTAAATTTATCAAAAGCTTGAAGTTGAAAGAGAACAATATCATGATATTTTTGAAGAATATCATTTTTACATTGATAGACACCCGTGACTTGATTAATGATGAGCTCAGAATCACCAAAGATGTTGATATGGTGAGCACCAAGATTAATGGCATTCTGAAGACCTAAAACAAGAGCTTCATATTCAGCCATATTATTGGTACACTCAAAGTTAAGTTTGTGTGTGACAGGGATAGGTGCACCCCAAGGAGGAATCATGAAAAAACCTACACCTCCCCCTTGCTGACATCTGGACCCGTCAAAGAAGAGTTTCATTTTAAATGGAGAAAGATACCGAAATCAATTTGTTGAATGCATTCATCTGGGAATTGAGCAAGGGGAATTTGAGTGTTTGGAAGAGGAGTATCAACTAATTGATCCGCGACTTGACCCTTGATAGATTTTTGTGAGATGAACTCGAGATCAAACTCTATCATGAGCATGAGCCAACGAGTGATACGATCATTGTGATACGGTTTCACATGCATTGTCTTAAGTGGATTGATACTCATAACAATATAAGTCTTGTGGTTAAGGAGGTAGTGACGAAGCTTAGAGGTTGTGAAGAAGAGAGCACAACACAATTTTTCAGCTTCAGAATAGCGTGTTTCATACTCATGAAGAGTGCGACTGATGTAATATATGGCTTGTTCTTTACCATTAGCATCCCGATGTGAGATCATGGCTCCCAGAGCATGGTCAGTCACAAAAATATAAAGATAGAATGGCTCCCCCTCATGTGGAGGTGTAAGCACAGGTGGAGAAAGAAGATAAGCTTTGAGATCATCAAAGGCCTTTTGGCAATGCTCATCCCATTCAAAATGCACATTCTTACGGAGGAGATGATGAAAAGGTTGACAATGGTCTGATAGTTGTGAGATAAAATGATGTACTGATTGAAGACGTCCTTGAAGACCATGGAGCTGTTTTAAGTTAGAAGGGGGAGGCATCTCAAGGATAGCCTTTATTTTTGTAGGATCAACTTCAATTCCCCTAATAGAAATGATAAAGCCTAAGAGTTTACCAGTGAGAATGCCAAACACGCATTTAGATGGATTTAGGTGAAGACAAAAACAAATGAGCCTCTCAAAGAGAGGTGCAAGAATGAAAAGATGATCCTGACGGCATTTGGATTTACTGAGGAGATCATCGACATAATCCTCCATAGTTTTGTGTAAGAGATCATGGAAGATGTAGGTCATTGCTCGTTGGTAGGTTGCTCCTGCATTCTTAAGACCAAAAGGCATGACACGATAACAAAAAGTCCCCCAAGGGGTTATGAAAGAAGTCTTATGCTGGTCTTCTGGTGTGATGAGAATTTGATTATATCCAGAGAAACCATCCATAAGAGAAAGCATCTCGTGACCTGCGGTTAAATCCACGAGTTGATCGATATTAGGTAGAGGGAAACCGTCTTTCGGACAAGCGAGATTAAGATCCTCGGAAGTCGGTACAAATTCAAATTTTCCTAGTAGCTTTAGTTACTGGTACTACATTTGAAACCCATTGTGGATAATCAATGGGTTGGATGAAGTTAGCAAAAAGCAAGCACTACAACTCTTCTTTGACAAGAAGGGCTATACGAGGGTGCATTTTACACAATTTTTGTTTAACCGGTTTGATGTCTGGAAGAGTAATGATATTGTGGACCACAATATCAAGATCTAGTCCTGGCATATCTTCGTATGACCAAGCAAAAGCTTGGTGATGGTTGGAAAGAAATGTGGTAAAGTCTCCTAACTCCTGTGGGTTAAGAGATTGGCCGACCTTAATGATGCGAGGGTCTTCAGAAGTCCCTATATTAAGGTCGATAGTGGCTTCATTGAGAAGCGTAGACATGTCAGAAGGAATGGTTTTAGGAAGATAAGAGTCCTCTACCCCCAAATAGGTGAGAACAGAATCATCATCCGTATAGTGAATAGTGTTGATAGTGGGAGAGTCATCTCCAATTATTTCAGGGTAGACTAATGGTATGGAAGTGGATTCACCATTAGTTTTATAGGTCAATGGACCTATGGAAATGGTATTGACTAAAAAAAAAGTTAGGCGGATGGAAATGGCGTCATCCACATCAAGTGATGCTTCTGACCTGGTGGGAGAAGATGGTTCTTCAATGGAGAGAGGCTCATCGAGAATGGTGATGGTGGCTTTTGAGAGAGGTTTAAATCCTAAACCAAATTTTTGATGTGGTTTAAGAGTTGGAATGGACGCGAGGTCATGTATACCCTATTTATATTTTCCCAAGCCAAAGCCCTTCCACGTGCATCGATATAAATAAGTTTTTGCAAATGCGGGATTCTTTAAACAATCAAACCCCTTAATAGGGTTTGGCCCTAGGGGAGAATCTGGGTGATAGTGAGGTGTATCAAGACCACCGTAAATGAAGTTAGTCTATTGATTGGGTAGACCAATGGTGATGATGTGACCAAGACCTGGCTGATATTCAGGTTGTTTATCTAGTCTACCATACTCATTAGGTTTGAGATGGGCGTCAAAAGAGAGAAGAGGAAGCTCTCCTAGCAAAAAATGCTGCAATGTTTCTTCCAGATTTTGTAAATCTGGTAGTTTTTTTGCAGGTATGGAAGAGGATGAGGCCTCATCAGGAGAACCAACATTCTCCTTTAGAGGGGCCGATCTTGTGGTCATGTCACACTGTGCGGAAGGAAAAGGATCTCCTGGATGAGTATAGATTTTTCCCTCATGCTGATATTTTAAGCATCGATGGAGGGTTGATGGGACACAATGCATTGTATGAAATCCAGGAATGTCCGAGGATCATGTTGTAGTGGAATTTTCCTTCAACAATGTAAAAAGCTCGTGAAGCAGTTTCTTACCCACCCAAATGGGCAGGACCACAGTTCCTAAAGTCACCACCAACTGATCGTTAAATGATCAAAGGGTGAAAGGCGGTGGTGACACTACATTCTTTGGTAACTTAAGTTGCTCGAATGTGTGAGAGGAAATGACATTGAGTGCAGCACCACTATCGATCATAGTGCATTTTAACGTAGTGTTGTTGATTTGAACTGTGATAAAGAGGGGAGCCTCTAGATCCTCAGAAGAAAGGGGAGGAATTTCAGAATCCTCAAAGGAAATGGCCGTTGATGGTCTATTCAATCCAACAACCATCTCAAAAGGCTGGGGCTCATCAGAATTCACTGATGTGATGTAGATTATCAATCAAAGCCTGACGATGTTGTGGAGATGATTGAATGAGGTCAAAAAGAGACATTTTGACTGAGCATGGGTAAGTTGTTTCATAACACTTTCCTCAATAGACACGGAATCTGAGCCTGAGGTGAAGCATGAATAGAGACCCAAGGTCTCGAGGCTAATGAGGAAGGAGGAACTCCTTCAGGGGCTGCAGAAATGACAACCCGTGGCCGAGACATAGATGATGATAGATTATCATACTAGTTGTGTTCTAGTGGCGATATGAATCATGTCGATTTGAGAAGGTGGAAGACCATCCAGAGTGGAATTAATAGAACTAGAGGCCTGAGTGCATCGTTGAGGCTCAGATGTGGTTGAGATGATAGGAGATACTTGTTCCTCCTCTTCTTCCAACAGAAGATCATTTTCTTCCAAAAGACTACTCACGACAGATTGGAGGGCTTTACATCCCTCGGTGTCATGTCCTGGAGTGTGGTGGTAAGCACAAATCAAATCAGAGTTGAACCAGGAAGGTTTTACTCCTTTAGGATTATAGGGTTTGATTGGAGGAAGAGATATGGATGAAGATTGGATAAGTTGGCGAAGAATTTTAGTATAGAATCCGGTAGACAAAGATGAGGACAGAGATGACGAAGGTGCCTCTTTTGCCTCAACAGACTGCGAGGTAAAAGAATCTACATGTCTAGTTTGACAGTCTTTTTAGGGATTGTTTTTGCTTTTCTGGACTTCAGAGAAGCAGCCTTGGGCACCTGAGATGGAAGTAAGTGAGGCAAGATTGATTTTGGTGGAGGAGGAGCTCCTAAGATAGATTTTGAAGAAAATGAAGATGTGACAAGCGTTGTGGTCTTTAGAGATGAAGAATGCTGCTTGGTTGAAACAAATGATGATTTAGATAAGACTGACTTAGATGAGGGATGAGCTCCCAAAAGAGGAACAAAGGGTGCCTTGGCTTTTGGTGATGAAGATGATGGTCCTGATAAAAGAGGTGATGCCTTTCTAGTGGGTAAATTCACTTTACGAGGCACCGGTGAAGAAGGTGTTGTAGAAGAAGATGATGGTTTTGATGGTGTTACAGAAGAAAACACTTCTCAGTGGATAAATCCAATCTTCTATGAGGCGTGGAGAGAGATTTCTGAGGAAAAGCACCAAGAGTTTTAATAGTCCAAAATATTGGTTTTCCTTTTTGGGAATGGTGACAACTTCAACCGCATAAGGTGATTGTAACCTTTTCAGGGGAAGGAGATGATGCGGTACTGATGATGCAACGTTAGACTTTAGTTGTCTCGGTTTAAGTTCAGGAACCGAAAGTGTAGGTGCCGGTGCTATTTCCTTATATTTTTCCTTAATAGGCAAGGCAACATTGGTGATGGAAGAAGCGGGTGACGAAGAAGTGGTTCCCTATGAGGGAGATACTTCTGGTATAGTAGTTGTGGGTGTAACTACTGTAGGAAAGGAAATGGGAAGAGTCAGAATCGAAGATGCTTCCATTGGTAGAGAATTTGGTATGACTATAGGTATATTTACCAATGGCATAGTCGCGTGAAAATGGGAGAAACAGAAGTAGATGTATTCATTGTGGAAACTCGAAGGGATGTAAATGTTTCCAAAGATCGAATGTTTGATGATGAGACAGATGAGGATGACACTGTCTCTGGCATAGATGGAAGATCAAGACAAAGAGGTAGGGAGAGATGAATCCATCTCTAACAATGGAGAAATATTCAAAGACAAATTGTCTGAAGATGGTGGAATTTCAGAATTTAACGGAGTGGGAGGAAGTTCTGATTTGGTCGATGTGTTCATAGATGGCTTAGTTTTAGAGAAGATTCTTCAGTAGAGATGAAGCTGATAGTATGAGTGTTTGGTTTTTGAGACCCTGAAACGTCATTGTTTGGGGAATGATTGGGAAAAGGTTGTTTAAAGACATCAAGTGCCTGATTTGGGGGAGCATTTGGGTTATCTAGAATGAGCTCACCTTTATCAATGAATTTTTGGACAAGATTTTTGAAGGTCTGACATCGTTCAATGTCATGGCCTTTGGTTCTATGATAATGACAGAAGTCATTTTCCCTATACTAGAATGGACGTTCTTGGCTCTCATCAAAATTTCTAATAGGGGGAAGTTCGATCATGTGAACTTCCAACATTTTTTCCAAGATAGAAGCATATGATTCCCCCAACGAAGTAAAATATCGAGATGACAAGGGTCCTTTTCGAGAAGATGAGGAGTCTCTCCATGGTGTTTGATTAGAAGTGTTATCGGCTCGTGGTGTTTTTAATATGATAGCATTGGTGGATCCCTGATTCTTGTCTTTGTTAGAAGTGGAAGGGCTTGATTTTGTAAATCGAGAAAAATTTGGTTTATATTTAGAGCGAAGTTTTAACTTCCTTGTTCAATGGCGTGGGACTTAAGTTTACGTGCCATCGTAAAGGCTTCTTCAAATGTGTGAAAGGTTTGGATCCTTAAAGTGGAAGAAATATGATTAGCACAAGATCGAAGTAAAAAACTTGATCTATTGAGATTGAGGGAGGGAAAAAGAAATTTATTTATTATACCTCTCCATCGAGCAACAAAGTCTAATAGACTCATCATCGAATTGAAAATGTTATTAAGATTTGTACTCGAGATCTTATGTGTGATATTTA
The DNA here is from genome assembly GCA_018340775.1 of Taxus wallichiana var. yunnanensis. Taxonomy (NCBI): domain Eukaryota; kingdom Viridiplantae; phylum Streptophyta; class Pinopsida; order Cupressales; family Taxaceae; genus Taxus; species Taxus wallichiana. The sequence continues at coordinate 1,019,746,950 of CM031240.1, forward strand.
TTGAAAAGTTTTCAACAAACATCTGAGCTAATTGAGAGAAAGAAAACAGGGAGTGTTGAGGAATGTTATTGTACTAGTCTAAAGCAGGCCCTGCTAGAGACATAGGGAAAGTGCGGAGCATAAGCTCCTGATCCTGGACTATAAGGTAGCAAGTGTGTTTGAATGCTCACAAGTGCTGTTGAGGATCCTCCCAACTATGAAATTTTGAGAACTTGGGAAGTTCCCATTAGGGAGGATAGGGCTTAAAAGCCACTAATGGATGAATTGGTTCATTACACACTTCTTCAAAAGAGTATGAAGGGTGAGCCCCTTTGGTGGAGGCTTCTAGGTCTGTGATTTTCTTGAAAATAATTTGGATGACATCCGATTGAGGAGGAGGTATGTTGGTATGTCCTGCATAAGAAGTGAATGGTAGATTTTTTGAGGTGTTAACGGGGATTCATCTACTGATTAACAGGATGATAAGAGGAATAACCAAGAATTTTGGGTGCTTCTTGATGAGGCACTTGTTGTGAAGGATCCTATGTATGAACAAGCTATGAGATGATAAGTGGTTGAGAAAAAGGTGGTTGAATGAAAGATTTGAGCCTATGATTGGTTGGTAGGTTCCTACACTTGTCGACTGAATCGGAATGGGTTGAGGAACATGGGTGTTGATTTGATTGGACATGGTGGGGAACAAAGTCTGAATGAGGATTTTGACTGCTGTATTGGTTATTAATGGTGCTGACGCTAGAGGATATGTAAAGGTCACTATCGTTGGAGCACTAGAAGAAAGGCCAGCTGGAGGATGAGAAGAAGAAACCAACTAAATCATAGAAGGGGGTTGATTCATAGAGAGGTACTGACCTTGAGATGTAATAGATGGCATAGAAGAATTAACAACAATCTGTGAGAGCATGGATGCACCCATCATAGCTAAAGAAGAGGGCCTCTCGAAGGTAGGTTGTGGAGTAGCCGAGGTAGCCACGAACTAGGAATAGGCAAGGTCATTTGAGAACCAGTTGACAAGGTCAGTGGAAGAGAAAAAGGAGGCACAGATGCACCACCCTCTTCTGTGGTTTGAGGTAAGAAAAAGTATGCTAACTGTTCTATAAAAGCCTGAGATGGCCCGTGAGAGTAATCATAAACTTGCTGGATTGGTGGTCCTTGATTAGATATTCGAATGACTTATGCACTAGATGGTCCATAAGGGCTACAGGATTGCGATCAAGGAGCACCTGAAATTCGAGGATCTCCATGAGGAACATACTCTATATCGAAGTAGATGATACCTCTAAAGGACTGGGAAAGCTGAACGTGATGGGATCACTTTAGGATGATAGAAAGGATTATATGACCAAGATGGGGAACTAACTAACAAAGGGTCTCGAGGAAGACCCGAGGATGCCAAACATCCACATTAGTGATGGTCTCGATCAAGAAGGGGCCGTTGAGCCATTGTTAGTGCAAAATCACAGCACCCCTGGATGCAGATCAGGCTTCTAGGTTGATCACTCAGGCATCTAGTGTGATTGCACAACATGGAAACCTCTCTCCAAGCGTGGGACTTGTGAAACTGAGAGAGGAATCTCCAGAGAAGGCCTTAAGGTTTGCTCCTAAACTACCTGCCACAAGCTATTCCAGTGCAGGCAAGCTAATCTAATCCTAATCTAACAATGCCAAGGAGACAGAGAGAGAGAGAGAGAGAGAGAGAGAAGAAAGGAAAAGAACAAAAGCCTACACTAAAACGGTGATACACCAGAGAAGGAGAATGTTGGACATCTATCAAAACTCGCGCATGGGACAAAGAGAGGTGAGCAATGGGAAGGATGGACATATGCATCATAGGCCCAAGGATAGATTTCACACGAAAAATGTCCCAAAACTCCATGAACACAAAGACCAAACCTGCAATGAACATTCAAACATGCACAAATACCTGCAATGAAGAGAGGCAAGAAGAGAACAAGCAAAAACGAGCAAGGATGGATAGATGCATCACAAAACACGTTTTGTTGCTCCAGAAGTTTGTACAGAACATCATTTCAATAGTAAAAGGAAAAAAACGCCATTACAGAGCAAAGGAGGAGGTTCGAACTCCATTTTCAACCCTAGAGAAGAAAAGAAGGGAGGGCAGAGCCGAACAGATGAACAACTTGTTCTATCTCTTTTAAAATGAGCCAAATCTGGCTTTATACAATGCATGGGTCGAGCCCAGGAGACAGAAAACATAGGAAAACGTGTAAGTAGCCCAACCATTGACCAAAACACATTCTTCATTAAAATCAGTGGTTGAGACATCACTTCTGGCCATGCTGAAGAAGAATGCGACCCATGTGCATTAAAAATCCCAAAGGAAAATCGGTTTGTTGAAACGTCGCCTCTGGCATTACCATGCGTCAGAGCCGTTTCTCAATTTTCTCTCTCCAAAATGCACCAAAATGCCAGATTGATCCTAGAATCATGTATAGAATTTCATAAGCTTTCCGTTGATATAAAGAACATGTAAATCGAGCTCTGATCGAAAGTTATGGAGGTCTCGAAGTTTTTAGGGCACAAAAGCAGTAGAAAACGAGGTTTTCAAATCTTTCCCGCGCTCTGCCACTGGATGACACGTGGCACGCATTGATTGGTCACGTGATTCTCTCTCCTCTGCCTTTCGGTGGGCTTTCTTTTGAAATTTCCTTGTGGGCCCCTTAAACTTGGACACGTGGCATGCATTGATTGGCCGACAGGGGCGCGGGGCAGACCTTGGCTTTTAGCTTTTCGGCCAAAACTCATGCCAAATTCTCTAACTCCTTCCCGAGCTCCACATTCCCTGTTCCATAGGACACATGTCCTCTTTTGATTGGCTCGGGCTGACCCCTCAAAATTTTCCCTTTGACCTTTGGACTCTTTCCCCTGCGACACGTGTCGTGATCCGGTTGGTTCTCGGCCCTTTCGGCTCCTTCGCGCCCTTCGCGTCTTTATGTCCCGGATGTCCCAAACTGCTTGGGCCAAAAACTTCCGATCCACCCAAAATGGGCTTCCTCGTCCCTCATTTGGCCGATGACACGTGGCGTTGTTTGATTGGCTTTCGGCTCCTTCGGCGATCCACGCCCGCAGCGTCCCTTCGTCCCGGATGCCCGGTTTAACTTTCTCTATTTCGCGAACGGGCTGCGGTTCGGCGTCATCACGGCCCAAATGTCCCAATTGCTTCCTCGGCTGATCATTGTTCTCATTTCAGCCGATCTCGGCGATTCACGTACTTCGTGTACTCTTGTCTGAACTGTCCCGCCAGCAATTAGCTAGTCATTTTCTTCCTCTTTTCTACCGGATCGGCTTCTCACGCCCGCGCGCGTTCTTATCCTAGATGTCCTTTGCTTCACGGGCCACCTACGGAGGCTTTTCGGCCGATCCGCGCCTAGATGTCCCAAATGTCATGACTGCCCCTAGGTATAGGACTTAGTCATTTTTTATGATTTTTCCGGATCAATCTACATGCTTGGATGCTGTAAAACTACGATGCATGTTATCGAAATTTACCCCTGGGGGAAATTTTGACAACGATTTTAACGCCCGGTGGGACATCACAGAAGTTAGAGTTTCATCTTTCAGAGGTGTCTCATTATCAAATAGAAAATCTTAAGCCACCGTGCGACCACTAACAGTTTTGGCACGCCCGGTGGGACCTTAGAGGTCTTCCACTTCATCTTTTGTAGGTTGGTGTGTTCCTGTGAAGATTTCAGCCTTTGGAGGCACTTGCAAACACATCTGGCGACTCCATCTAGTCAACAACCCATCTCTGAAGTTGCAGACCTTCCCTTCCATTCATTTTCATTCATCCTCCATCCATTCTTCCTTCCATCTCTTCCATCTTCTTTCATTCTATGAAGTTGTGCAATCATGACTTCGTTTCCATCATGGAATTCACATCAACAACAACAGTATATCACACCTCCAACATGTTTTACAAATCCTCCAAATCAGCATTTTGAGTAGATTCAAGATCAGTATGCATACCCATATGAGCAGCTGTGCCAAAGTTAGTTTGGCTATGGAGCTTTCCAAGAGCAAGAGTATGCATATAATGAAGACAATCAGATCCAAGATGCTGGTCTGTTGGAGAAGATCCAAAAGATGGAGGTAAAGATGGTGCAGTCCAGAGCAACAGCTCAAATGAGAGCTTTCAGAATCGGTTACAGGACTCCTTGTCCATGGGGAGGCCCTTTTCCAAGACACTTCAGCCCTCAAGAGAAGCTGGACTTCATGACAAAGATGCTGCCCCAACTTGCACAATGGACAGCAGAAATAGAGGCCTATACATTCGGTGTTGAACAACCTTGTCAATGGGTAAGTTCTACACCATCATCTAGTTTTTCTCTTCCCATTACTCAAGCAGCATCATCTCATTTGGACTTGCAAATTTTAAACTCTCCATCTGCTGTCCCAAATGTTGATCCCATGTCTCCACCTCTCAGTCTTCCAACACACCTCAATTCTTCTTTCCTTTTTCCTTCTAAACAGTCATCCCCTCCACAAGAGCTAAATGAAATACCTCCCACTCCAAAGAAACAAGAGTTTTCACCTCCTCCACCACCACAAAAAATTGTCAAATCAGTTGAGTCACAACCCATCCCTCCTCTTGCATTCCCAATTCCATGTGGGGAAGAAGAAATTGAAAAAATCAGTCATCAAGGACAACTAGAAGAAGAGCCAAAAAGAAAAGAAATGACAGACAACTTGAAGGTTTGGGCTGCCAAATTTGGGATAACAAAGATCCCCTTGATGGTTAAACCTACAGAAGAGGCTAGGGTTGGAGAACAGGTGGTGGTTAGGACTGATTTTGTTGCAGCAGAAGAAGAAGATCTTGCAGTCCCAACTTGTCCTCTAGAGCAGCAGATTGAAGAGTTTGACTTGACAAACTTCATGCTGGAGGAAGAGTTCAATCAAGAGCAAGATTGTCTTCAAACATTGGAGGAAGGAGAAGTTGCTCCAAATCCAAAAGAAGAGGAGCACATTCCAGCTGTGGGGGAGAAAAGTGCAGATCCAAGAGCTTTGAGCACAAAGTAGGCTACAGGAGAACCTTCAGTTCTTCTTTCTACTTCACCTCTCTCAAGTTCCAGTGCTGAAGAGGAGTTTGACCTCTCAAACTCAATGTTGAAGGGAGAAAGAAACCATGGTGGTCAAGTTACAGATCAAGAGGACACCATGGAGGAAGTTGAACATTTGCAAAGGGGACAGTCATGAGGTAGTTTATCTATCGATTTGGAGCACTGTTTTGATGGAGAAGAGCCGGTTGAGTTTTCACCATTCTCTCTTTCATCATCCACATTCCAAACACTTGAGTCTACTGTCATGAAGGAGAACATTCATTTGCAGCAGCCTGCAACTTATAACAGCTCTTCGGAATCAAGATTGGAAGATTTTAATCTTTCATGTTCTTCATTGGAGGAAGAGAAAGGGCAGAGGAATTTCACCATTTCTTCCACATCATCCCTTCAAGAGGGTCTACAAGAGAAATCCATTCTTGGAGTTGAAAATCAGGGAAATGGGCATACTCAAAGGATCAGACCTTTCCCAATCAGGTATTTGGCTTCATTGGAGCCAAAGGAGAAGTCACAACCAGTCATGCTTGCTTCTGAGCATGAGGGTGAGCTACAAAGTACCAAGGATCAGCTGCCATACCTCTTCAATCCAAATGCAGAGCAACTAAAAGAGGTATTGGATTTGTTTTCAGTTGACACCTTGATGATTTGGGTGGAATACCAGCTTCTTGTTGATTTTCCACTCATCCTAACAGCCATGATCAGCTCCAAATCAATTGCATGGCTGCCCATTTTGAAGAAAGGAAGCTATTTTACACAACCAGTTGCAGGGTTTGTTTAGCTTGCCTTTGCTGCAGTTAGAGTAGAGTAGGTAGGTTTGCTTTCAGCAGAAAGAAGTGCTTGTGCACACTCTGCATGTTTCATTTTGGAGCATGTATGATTTTTAGTTCTGTACATAGTTTTGGTGTTGTTGGTTTTGCTCTTGCACAGTTCGTTTCAGTGGCATTTTGGTGAGAACAACTCCATGTCCGGTGGGTTTCAAGTGGCTCAGAGGGAAGTTTTCAAAGTTCGATCAGTTTTCAAAGCTTATGACAACATGCCCAATGGATTGCTTCAGTCTACTGATCATTCATCTAGCAGTAGATGACCCCACTGAGTCGCCAAACTGTTGTCAAAATTCCCCCAGGGTAAATTTCGATAACATGCATCAGAGTTTTGTAGTTCCAAGCATGTAGATTGATCCAGGAAAAATCATAAAAAATGACTAAGTCCTATACCTAGGGCCTAGGATCGGGACATTTGGGACATCTAGGGGTGGATCGGCGAAAAGCCTCTGGCGGCCCGTGAAGCAAAGGGACATCTCGGGACAAAGTACGCGGCGGGCGCGAGAAGCGATCCAGGCCAAAGAGGAAGAAAAACAACTAATCGAGCGGGACGATTCGGGACAAGAGTACGTGAAGTACGTGAACCGGCCGGATCGGCCGAAATGAGAACAAACAGTCCGGAAGCAATTGGGACATTTGGGTCGTGATGACGCGAACCGGCCGGTTCGCCTGAAACAGAGAAAGTTCGTACTAGGACATCCGGGACAAAGGGATGCGTGGGACGCGGATCGCCAATGGAGCTGAAAGCCAATCAAACAATGCCATGTGTCATCAGCCAAATGAGGGACGAGGAAGCCCATTTCGAGCGGATCGGATGTTTTTGGCCCAAGCGATTTAGGGACATCCGGACATAAAGACGCAAGGGTGCGAATGAGCTGAAAGGGCCGAGAACCAACAAGATCACGACACGTGTCGCAGGGAAAGAGTCCAAAGGTCAAAGGGAAAATTTTGAGGGGTCAGCCCGAGCCAATCAAAATAGGACATGTGTCCTATGGAACAGGAATGCGGAACTCGGGAAGGAGTTAGAGAATTTGGCATGAGTTTTGGCCGAAGAGCTAAAAGCCAAGTCTGCCCGCCACCTGCATACCCACGCGCCCTATCGACCAATCAATGCATGCCACGTGTCCAAGTTTAAGGGGCCCACAAGGAAATTTCAAAAGAAATCCCAAACCTGAAAGGTAGAGGAGAGAGTATCACCTGACTAATCAATGCGTGCCACGTGTCATCCAAGTGGCGAGCGCGGAAAGATTTCAAAACCCGTTTTCACTGTTTTTGTGCCTAAAAACTTCAAATCTCCATAACTTTCGATCCAGAGCTCGGATTTGCACGTTCTTTATATCACCGGAAGATTATGAAATTCTCTACATGATTCTAGGATCAATCTTGCATTTTGGTGCATTTTGGAGAGAGAAAATTGAGAAACGGATCTAACGCGTGGTAATGCCAGAAGTGACGTTTCAACAACCAGTTTTAATGCACATGGGTCGCATTCTTCTTCAGCATGGCCAGAAGTGATGTCTCAACCACCAATTTTAATGAAGAATGTGTTTTGGTCAATGGTTGGGCTGCTTACACGTTTTCCTATGTTTTCTGTCTCCTGGGCTCGACCCATGCATTGTATAAAGCCAGATTTGGCTCATTTTAAAAGAGATAGAACAAGTTGTTCATCTTTCTGCTCTGCCCTCCCTTCTTTTCTTCTCTAGGGTTGAAAATGGAGTTTGAACCTCCTCCCTTGCTCTGTAATGGTGTTTTTTTCCTTTTACTATTGAAATGATGTTCTGTGCAAACTTCTGGAGCAACAAAACGTGTTTTGTGATGCATCTGTCCATCCTTGCTCATTTTTGCTTGTTCTCTTCTTGCCTCTCTTCATTGCAGGTATTTGTGCATGTTTAAATGTTCATTGTAGGTTTGGAGCTGTGTTCATGGAATTTTGGGACATTTTCTGTGTGAAATCTATCCTTGGGCCTATGATGCATCTGTCCATCCTTCCCATTGCTCACCTCTCTTTGTCCCATGGCAGTTTTGATAGATGTCCAACATTCTCCTTCTCTGGTGTATCACCGTTTTAGTGTAGGATTTTGTTCTTTTCCTTTCTCTCTCTCTCTCTGTCTCCTTGGCATTGTTAGATTAGGATTAGATTAGCTTTCCTGCACTGGAATAGCTTGTGGCAGGTAGTTTAGGAGCAGGAACCAGCCTTCTCTAGAGATTCCTCTCTCAGTTTCACAAGTCCCACGCTTGGAGAGAGGTTTCCATGTTGTGCAATCACACTGGATGCCTGAGTGATCAACCTAGAAGCCTGATCTGCATCCAGGGGTGCTGTGATTTTGCACTAACACCATTTTTCTAGATTATAACTAGGTGATGACCATCATAAACAAATAGAAATATATAAAAAGGAGATTGTCCTAACTAATGCACGATAATTCAAGCAGTGTAGGTGATTATCTCTTTTAAGTTTTCATGCTTTTAAGAAAGAAAATATTAGGGAAGACTTTTTAGAACATAAACTACTCGAGATAGCCAAACTAAGGATGGTTTGGAGAATGTTTTAGTGAGGAGTACCGAAGGCACTTGATAAAAGACTGTATATGGCTTGATATAGGACTACCCCCTGCACTTCACACACCGCTGCGATAAGGGGAGTCAAGTGCTTTGCTAATATATACTAGAACTTCACGAATTTATAGCGCGAGCCTAAGTACCACGTAGGCTCTTCCTCTTAGATGTCACTTCCAAGTAGGTGAGGCCGGGGAAGGAATTTTTGTTTAAATGCTTGATACCTAGTGATTTCAGCTTTGTGTGCAAGGGTGAAAAATAAAATATCAAATAGTGTCACTACCAATTTTGATCAATTTACCAGCTTATTTAGAAAACTAGATGAAGAACATACAATAGAAATGACAAAGAAAAAGTTCTTTTTAAGCACTAAAGATGAGGTCCTTTATTTCGATGAAGACAAGTCAAACAAGTTCTTTCCCAAATGTGATTAAATTCCTTTTAAGCACCAAAATTGAAATGTTTGAGTGTGATAGAAAACAAATAAACAAGTTCCTTTTAAGTTCTTCAAAAGGATAAAACACCGTAAAGAGGAATACCTGTAGATTTAGCTCTCCAAGGTGTGTGGACTTCAAAAGTGCATTGTTGAGCTCTTCCCTCGAACAATCCCACGAACAAGCAAAGTGATTTGCAAGAAAAGGTTAAGCAAATACACAAACAAATCCAAAAAGATATATCCAACTAATAGTAGAATGAAAATTTTTATTTCAAGGAACTAAATTTTTTCAAGAAAATAACAATTTTTTCATAAAGAGATGGATCAAAAATGCAATCTTGAAATCAAATGAAAGATTTATTAATCTTTGAAATAGGAATTGGAATTTAGTTTTGCAAGAAAGAAGAAAATTTAACTTTACAAATTATAAATGAAAGAAGCAGACCAAAATGAAGGAAGGAAATGCTACGAAGAACTAAAAAAGCAGTAAGAAGAAACACAACAAAAGCAATGAACTTACCAATAAGGGAATTTGGTTGGAGTCCCACCGGACGTGCGAAATGTAGATCAATAATTTCTGTGCTTGTTACATCACATGTGCAAGTTAATGTACCAAACTAAACACAAAAACCTAAAAACTCCAATGAAATCAATACGATAGATAAGACAAGATCCAAAGATGTAGATGGAAAAGAAAACCAATGTAGACAAGATGGCAGGACACACGCGAGTGATCTCTGTAAGGAAGATTCGAGAAACCCGCAAGACACAAATTCTTGATAGAAAAAGACAATGTTAAAAGATATTTGGGTGGACTGCCAAAAGCAGTGCAGCAAGTGATCGGCTCCCTCGGTGAATGTCAGTCCATGTTTTTAATTAAATAAATAAGCATACATGATAAAAGATGTAAGTAAATGTCTAGATTTTTGATTAAAAATGACAAACAAAATGTAAACAATAGAAAGAAATCAATAGAAAATAGGAAACTGTGAAAACAATGTTGGATTTGTGCTACCTGAATTCTTTTACCTATCCACAGGTAGATCGGCATCGATTAGGAAAATCGGCATCGGCGAGATAGGTCGGCGTCGACTAGAAAATCAACGTCAATCGTGACTAGTCGGCATCAACTAGGGAAAATTACGGGAAGATTGAGAAACGAGAAAATGAAAGTTAGATCGTCAATGTCTGTTGGATCTGTAAGAGCCTTTGGGATGCTGACAAAGCTCCACCTTTGCTAGATGCAAGAGCAGAGTCGCCAAGAGATCAATGGAGGCTTGCGATGTTGATGTGGTAGGAGCATAGTAATGGTACTCCTCTCATGGATTGATTTAGATAGAATTAGCTTTCGCTCGATAGATAATGCTCGGGCATGATACTCGAGAACTCTCTGTCGTTCTTTTGTCTAACCGAGAACTGAATTATGGCCCTGTATTTGTAATCGGTCTTGGCCACCGAGATGTAATCGGCACCACTCTAAAAAATCGGCATCGACCAAGTACCGGTCGGTACTGATCAGGTAACAGACTCCCGAAATGGCCAAAAAGGATGATTTTGGAAAGATGAAAGTAATCCTTCCTCCTCAAATATGGGAAATATCTCGGTACACATTTTGGGAGGAGGAGAAATAGGGGGATAGATGGATAAAATAGATATGGGAGGTTAGGAATTGATATGGGGTAGATAAGTGGTTAAGATACATGTAAAAAGTGTAATTAAATAGTTAATATTTAATTATCTATGGGTAAAACATAATGGGGTGAAATAAACTTAGGATAGATGTTTAAATCAAATATTAAATAATACCCTAAGGGAGAAGTGGTGATATAAATGTGCCTAGGTTACCTGAGAAGGTAAATGAATGTGGGGGACACTAAATTGGGTAACCAATTTTAGGTGTCTATAAATGGATAGAGTTGGCACAAAAGATTGCCAAGATCTGCTTCTTTTAGAAAACCTAGGATTTCCTCCTTACGACACCGGTCAACCCAAAACGATGTCGGTCACCCTAAAATATCATCGCTTTACCATATATTCACTTTGGTAACCTTTTTTGAGAGGTTGGAAGAATTATTGGAGTTTTAGAGAAGAGACATTTGCATGCAAGCACACACTGCAGTGTTGTTGCACATCTAGACATCCCGAACCAACAACCAAGCACCGATCCGAAAGGAAAATATTCATGGTAACATTCTCGGGAAGCACAAGTACCGCAAAGACTAACCACTAGTTCTATGGATCAACCATCACCTCCATCTAACCACCAGGTCTGCGAGTACAAGTAAGTACATTTGGATCTGCACCTTCCCATATTTATTTAGATTAGCTTCTTCATCTTTGTTTGGGAGTTCTAGTCTCCCTTACATCCCATCATCTCTCACCCTCCTACCAATCCCTCCACCTAATCACCTATAACCTCTCAACCCTCCATACCCACCTCCAGACATCTCTGAGTATTCCCAAAGACTATCATCAACCTCACCATTCTTTTTCCATTCTCTGTGTAATCACAGAGAATCACCAAAACCAAACTTCATTAAGTTTCTATCATCCTAACCCTACCGATGTTGGTTAACCTAAAATGTCATCAGTCTATCCTCAACCAGCATCAGTCATACCAGACGACATTGGTCTTTGTGTCAAGTATACCTACAAACAACAACAACCCCATACCATTTAACTAAATAAAATAAATCACCAAAAACTTGATCCCGACTGTCCCAACCACTTTATTCACCTTTAACTTCTAGATCTGATCATAAGCTAGCTTTGTTAGATTAGATTTTTTATTTTACTTGTTATCACCAAATCACTACACCCTATGAATGGAAAGAATGTGAACATGACATTCAGTGATTGGGATACATGGGATCACGTCTCAAGCTATGGGACTTGAGCTCAAGGTGAACCTTCGGAGAAGGTCACTTCCTCTTGCTAAACTAAGTGTTGTACTACTCCCAGGTGCAATAAAATGGTTATCTAGCCCTATGCCAACATTTTCATGGGTTTTAGGGAAAGAGATCTACGAAAATGAAACTATACAAGGGATGGTAATGCACCAAATAAAGGGTGTTTCAAGAATCGGGAAGGGTTAATTTGAATAAGGTTTGCGCACCACAATTCAACTTCACCTCAGTAACTTAGAGAGGGTATAGAATACCACGAGGCTAGGAAGCAAGCATTCCCTTTCTTAAAATTGATTAGAAAAACAAGTTATCATTCTTCCAGGTCAATAAGGATGAACTTGAGAAGAGTGAAAAAACACCACAACTCAAGTGCATGCAATACTCCACCACTTGATAAGCACAAAAATACAAGAACCTGCAATAGAAACATGAAATTACACAACGTACTTGCAAGCATGAAAAAAGCACAAAGAAGCATATAAGGATGAAAGGACGATATTAGTCACAAAACACACATTCTTATTACTTAAACAATCACAATGGATCATACATTCAAACGAGGCAATGGTTACCATTACGGTCTTGGAAAGGAGGCTTGAAAGTTCCCTTAATGTACAAGGACAACTTGTAGAGAGAGGAATCTTGAAAAATTTGCACTTTCCTAAGATGTCCAACTTTCCAACCTATCGACATGTTGGAACCCTTCGGGATGAGCTTCCACTTACATTTATAGTAGAATGTATGATATAGAAGACAAAAAGTTCATAATTACATTCCTAAATTGAAGGCACATGATGTATTTATTATAGTTAGTTGACCACTTTGAGAAGCTTCCATCATGTGCCATTAATTCCCGATTGACCTAGTTCTCCTTAATTAATTAAAAGAATATTTAACTATTAATGATAAATATTGTTATTAAAATATTTAAATAAAAATATTAATCAATTACTATATTTGGTGGGGCCCCTTGTTGACCAGTTTGACTCGAGGAGGAGGGTCAACGAGAAATGGTCAAAAATATCCCAACTCGGTGGCTGGTTTGCTGTGCCACCCATTGAGTTGGGTATCGAACTACTCTAACTAGATCACTCATGGAGTCCTTCGTTTACCTGCCTCAAGCTCACCGTCGACTTACCTCACACATTTATTAAGCATCGAGCTCATCACCAAGCTCGGTCTCCATGTCTATCTCAAGCTGCACATGCAAGTTATTTGTTGAGTTCTTCTTCCTATGCTCAAAATCATTTAAACTTCAACATTTTCCAAACTACATTCTCTATGACTCGACAAGCTCATTTTCATCTTCACATTGACCCACGAGCTCCTTTTCCTTTCACCTCGAAACTTTTTCCTATTCCATCGAGCTACATATTTCTATCGCATCGAGCTCCATATCAAGTTGACACTCTACCTCACTGTGATGACCTTTCACCACTTCCCGACTTGGTGTAAGAATTGTGCATCCCACTCACATGCCTCGATGCTTCACATATTTTTAAACGAGCTCGATATGGATCTCGAGGCACTTCCCTTCTTTTACCACCGAACTCGGTTATCTCCTTTGTCACCTTCAATCACACTTGTTCTACTATCAACCGAGTCATTCGTAGCTTCCACCAATCTTACGAACCTTCCAATCTGTCATGCCAATCACGAGATCAATATAAAGCCATTTATCATCTCCACCCAAACTCACTTGTGTCGAACGACCTCTATGCCCAAATGTCCCGAGTAGAGCTTTATCCATTTTCCTGAGTTTTCTTTCATGCACACCAACGTGGCTTGTCATTCTAAGCATCATCATAGTTTCCATAAATGCAAACTACGCTTGATGTTTACCCTTTAAACTTAAACTCGGTTTATCATATTAGAAAATCTCCTACGTTTCATATCTTCTTAAAATATCAATCCCGAGTTAGGAAAACTCTGATACACCCTCCATCGATTGAATTGGATCTGACTCGGTCACGAGTTGATCCCCTCATGTTTCTCCATAGGATCCAAGCTCTTTATGCGCGGCACTAGATGTTTTCAATGTTGAGAAATTACCATTATGGATTCTTCCGAATCATTCTTGTCATGGATCCCTCTCCGGAGAGATTGTTCAAGCTATATTCTATTTATGCTCACAACAACTTGGCAACGTATCGCCCGACTTGCTGAAAGGAGTTTAACTATAATTCCTCACAACTCTGTACGAGCTCACCTTCAATATTGCAACAATCTCACCACCATACTCATGTTGATCTCACCTCCCAACTTATGTCGAGCATGCACGGAGCTCACCTAGAAGTTTGGTTTTTCATGACTCACTCAAAACAAGATTTCTACTGGACCCAACCACCCTTCATCACTATAACTACTAAGTTGAGCCCCTCTATAATATCTCACCACAATAACAAGACTTGGCTCTGTAAGCCTGGGCCTATCTTTTGAACTTGACCATGCATCATCTTGTTGGAACATGACAATAATCTCAAGCTAGCTCCTCTTCATTTCCTTTTGCGAAACCTTCTACAAAAACCGAGTTTCCGAATGACTTTGTTGATAGCTTGGTCACGGACACAAAATTCCTAAGACTTCCTTGTACTTAACCATCATGTTAACTTTGATGAACAACTCGTGACTCACCTAAATCTTGCACATAGACTTGGGATCCTTACCACCATGTTTGATTTACGGAATTTATTCTTTAGCTTGCCACCATTAATATTCCACTTGTTGGCTTGACTCTTGGGCAGATCGACATGTCTAAAAAGACCAAATTGGGGATAATTTTTTTGTTTTCCATGTAATTTTCTCCTGTAATGGTTATTCCATCTTGAAAATGTGACTCTTGTTTTCCCATGCATGACATGGCTTCTACATTGCGTAAGTTAAAAATGGGGTACTTTCGGGTTCTCTTTACCATTTTCCCACGTATCATTTAGTGACTTGGCTTTTGATGTCTTCTTTTCCACCAGCATACCATTTCGACCTTGCATGACTCAGGCTTTGTCTTAGAATTCTCCCATCACTTTTCAACATGTCGAGTGGCTTACAATCCTATACTCATCTCGTAAGTTATTTTCCATGGTTGAGCTAGCCATTTGTGTTGTGTTGCTTTGTTTATGGAGTCCCTCATTCTAAATTTTGTGTCTACTAATGGGTTTGCTAAACTTGACACATTCCTTCACTATGATCCATCCTCGAGTCATGCTTGATCTTCCTATGCCTCTAGTCTTTGTAACATTATGACTTGGCTCTTCAAATTTTCCAGTGATGAACTCCCAACTCAAATGGCATTGGATATTACGTGGTTGAAAGAATAGAGCTAAATTCCTTTCTGAGTTTTTGTATGGAGTGGATTTATGTTTATGACCCACCAACCCAACATCAAATGGTCTAAGTTCCCTTTGTACATTTGACTCTGGACACTCTCTTTGCAAGCTCCTATCGAAACATTCTCCACTCCCCACGAGCTTCCTTTACAATGAATCGTCTCTTTGTTCTTGATAGATGTTGTTTAGCTCGATTGAGAAAGCTAATCTCATCAAAATCCTTGATGGATCACATACCAAAAAATAAGCAAGATCACTTGATTTACATGATTCGTCGAGTCATATATCCTGCATCCTGTGAATACCCGTGTGGGCTTGAATCACCAAAAATTACTCATAATTCATTCTCCACCAATGTTGGATTCTCCATATTGACTTGGATTCAATGCTCGAGAAACTCGCTACATGGTTCCACAGAGTGGATGAAGTCTTAACACTTAGCTCGTCGAGCTGCTCGGTGAGTTGTCTTGTTTAATAGGCCTTTTGATCATTTTTTAAAGATTTTACTCTGAAATTTTAGGTCGTATGGAATTTCACTGAAGTATGAGGATCATAAAGATACAATAAAACCTCCTTAACATAATTTATCAATTTTAATCAATTAATACCCATGACGAACAAAAATGGTCCCACTGGGACCAATGTCTCGTTCTGAGCACACCCTGATCTTCTTCAAACCAAGAAAGAAAAAGAAATCCGAAATGATCTCGAATCCTTTGGTTAATGCCACAGATGTGTCTTAACAAAAAAATTCTTGTAAGCCCCATAATGTTTTATGAATAAGTCTTTCGGTCACAGGGTCTACTAGACATCCCGTTGTCCAATTTTGTCAAGTGTGGAAAATTTGGACAACAATACTTGAATGAGACACCTAAATCATATCAACTACAATATGACATTATTGGTTTACATCATTTCTTGCATTATGTTTTTTAAACAATGGATTGATAACCATCTAGGAAGTATCACACTTCCCAGATCTAGCATACGCTAGGTAGTCCACTGACATATATTGTTTAATATTCCTCTTGTGGTCTTGTTTGTATTCGTAGGTAGTTCCTCCTAGCAAAAAGGAAGTTCTCACAATCAACATTGGATTGGGAAATTAGAATGTGCACACTCTACCTTCCACCTTCATTCACAGGTATTCCTCCTCACCCTTACCTTATTTTTTTACTCTTACATACACACACTATTGGTTGCTCAAATGTGCACCCACATCTTGGATCTCAAAAGGGCCGAGGTGTTTGAGACCACAATGGAACCGTCCCCAACTTGTGGGACCTTGCAAACTTAGGATGGATCTCCAGAGAAGGCTGGTTCCTCTATTTATTTCTACTACTACTTACTCCTAGTGATGGAAGGGAAAACTAATCTAATGATGCCAAGGACCAGGGGATATAAGGATAAAATAAAAGGAAACTACACTAAAAGGTGATAACACCCCGAAAAGAGGGAAGAACACTATTTGTTCTAAGTGAGAATGAAGGAAGTGCATGAAAGGAGGCTAGGCAAAAGTAGCATAGCAAAACACATACTAACCAGGTCATTCTCTTGGAACACAACTAAATATGGGCCGTAAGGGACCGAAATAGCACAACAAACATACAACACAAAAGAAAAGGCAAGAAGAAGGAATGTAATGACATTGGGAAGAGAATAGTCACAAAATGATGCTTCTATTACTTCCAGAAATGCACAAAGTTGTTACAATGATGAAGGAGGTCGATATCCACATGCAAGAGCCAAACATAGAGGTTTGCAACTCAAAATACAAAAAATATGAAGTCCTTAGCAAAACGTGTAAGGATCCAGAGTGTCTAGCATAAAAATGAGCCTTGCTCTTACATTTATAGATGAACCCATGGAGGAAGAAAGGAGAAGGAGGGAAAATCCAAATTTGAAATACAACCACCAATAAGAAGCATTCAATGCTTGTAAATCCACCTAGAGATTTGTGAAATATGCTTCCCCATACCTGTTTGATGTGTTGATGAAGGAGGGTGGATTATACCAAATCAGGTGGTTGAAACAATCAGACCTGTTCATCATGTTCGAAAGACATTTTCCCATTTCTCACCTACCAGATCCACCAAAATTTGAATTTGAATTTACAGCACTATAGCTTATGTCAGAAGCTCTTTGACAAGTCCAAGTGTGCATAGATTCAAGATATGTAGCGAAGATATGGTGTCGAGAAGATGTCAAAGTCCTCGGTGCATATAAAAACATGTGGTGGGTGTGGATTGGCTGAAATGATGGCCAACTATGTGAATACTTGTCATTTGTGTCATGTGTCACTCATTGATTTATCATGAGGATTCACACCCTATTGGCACACTTTGAATAGTTGTGTGTGGCACACTTAAGCATGTAAAAGATCACTGGCATAGAGGGGCATGAGGAAAGGGCACATAGAGAAAATAGAGGAAGGTACGGATGAGGTGCGCATGATGCACGTGCGGAAATGAGGCAAAAATTAGTGAGCAGAAAACACATGGTCAAGGCATAACTATTACAAAGTAATGGGCGCGGTGCACAAGAGGGCGAAGGACTTAGGCTGATAGAAGTAAGTGTGGGGCACGTGGGAAGGAGAGCTTGATTAGGAAGAGGGTGAATGCACAAGAGTTGAACACAAGGGGGGGTGGAAGGAGGGAAAGGAAAAGGCTTTGTAGGGACAACTATCACCAAGAGAATGTGTCAAGTGATCTTGGCGTGCACAATATTTCAATAAATAACTCAAAGCGAACGTGTATGTGAGTTATCGAAATTGTTAGGAGAGATACTTGGATAACAGATTTTGGAAAAATTTAGGGCATCTTCCTGCTAGATGAAAGAGATCAGTAACCTGAAGCATCCATTAGGCATGGAGTCTATTACGTTAATCATGAAATTATTCTTGTAGTCGGTTGAGAAACATTTCTTTACTTTATCCCGAATCTTGAACTACTAAGAGAATCTATGTACTCTAGAAGCAACAAAAAGTGCATGTGTAGGAATCACGTGAGAGGAAATAACCATGTATAAAAAAACAATGTGTGCACGATGCACTTGAAGGAATTGAAACTACTCTAATATATACAACATGATGTAGAAAACTTAATGGAAGAGTTTGAGATAGATCCCATTCACTTTGGGATTTGTAGTGCACCTCCATCAAGATGAGTTAACTTGAAAGAGTTAGCTTCTTTGTAGGAAATGATGATGTATGGGCCACTCTAAAGTGCATCAAACTTTGAATGGCACCTGGTTTAGCTCTGTCAGCATCCCATTTTAGGACCAAGTCTCCAACTTTGAAAGCTTGAGGCCTAGCCTTTCTGTCAAACCATTTCTTTGTTGCTTGCTAATGTTGTTCTAGCTTGATCATGGTAGAGTTCTGAGTTCTTCAAGATTAACCAGCTCTACCATTCTAATTTCTCTTTGATCCGCACCTTCAAATTCCAACTGTTGGGCAAGCACCAATGAATTCAGTTCTAGTGTCAAAGGAAGGGTAGCCTCCTTTTCATAGACAATCTTGTAAGGTGAAGTTTCTATCACCATTTTTATTGTGATTCTATCTTCCCAGAGCACGTGTAAGACCTTTGTATGCTATAGTCTTTGGCTAATGTTCATTGTGCACTTCATGATTCTGATTAGGTTCTTGTTTGTTGATTCTGGCGGACCTTTTCCCGAGGGTAAAAGTTGGAAGAAGTCTTTAGGTAAATTCCTAGACTTAGAGCTCAATTAGTGATTTTAGTTCCAAGGAAGGCATTTGTATTATCGAGATAATTGTTTGAGGAGCATCAAACCTTGTTGCTATACCTTCAAGAAAGTCAAGGATGACTACCTTAGTTGATTCCTTGAGTGCAACAACTTTTTTCCATCTGGTGAAGTAATCTGTAGTTGTCAACACCTATTTATGTCTAGCGCTTGAAGGAGGATTGATCATGCTAATCAAGTCGATACCCCATTGCATAAAAGGATGATCCACTTGAATTGGTGAAGGAAGCACTACCGAGTCTTCTTTCTTGCAAAAAAGTGAATTCCTTGCATTTTGTGACCCACCTATGCACATCTACAAATAGGGCAGGCCAAAAGATACATTCATTATGGTCTTCATTGTTGTAGTTTTAGCGAGAAGTGTCCACCAAAGAATCCATAGTGAAATTATGCTAACACTTTTTCAGTCTGCGCTCTGTTGATACATCTTAACATCACACCATCAAGATTCCTTTTGAAGAGAAGTCCATTAATCAACACAAAAGGGACTTATTCTAACTTCAAATTTCTTATCTTTTCTTTATTTAAACTAGGAGAGTATGCACCTTCAGAAAGGAATGTGATCATGTCCTTCATCAAGTCACGCACACTTGGGTTTGTATTCTATTCAATTTCTACATGTGGAAGGTCTTCATCTAGAAATAATGAAGCTTCAGGTTCAGTTTGTGCATTCTCGGTAATTTGCTTATAGAGCACACTACCTCTTGCCATATTTGTGGCCTTGATAGTCACATTGTACTCCATTATTTTGGTCACCCATTGTGCTCTTTTTCACTGATTTCTACAACCATGATTAATTCTCGACATAAGAGTGGGAGACTAACATCCTAATATGATTGGTGGTGAGCATAATCTTGAATTTCTTGAGCGCGCACATGATGGAAAAGACTTACTTCTCTATGTGTTTATATTTTAGTTCATAATCCTTCAACGGCTAGGCAAGAAGGATACTAGTTGTTCTATCCCTTGTCCATTTTCTTATGTTAGGACAACAACAATGCTTGCCTCGGTGCCATAGGCATAAAGGATGAAATCTTTTGAATAATCCAGATTGATGAGTATTGGTGTGCAAATAATCTCTTGCTTGATCTTATTGAATATTTATCTTCCTTTTGCTATCCATCTGAAGGCTATGTCCTTATTGAGCATCAAGGTGATGGGCCAAACCAGTCCTGCAATGTTAGGGATGAAACACCTAACAAAATTGATCTTTCCAAGGAAGGACTATAGGGAATTTTATACGTCAACGGGATAAGAGCTAGGATGGCTGAAATGCACTAAGGATCAATTGTGCATGCCATCCTTAGAAACTACATGGCCCAAAATCTTTCCTTGCGCCACCACAAAATTGCACTTCTTGGTGTTAAGAGATACCCAAAATTCTCTGCATCTCTCAAATAATTTTTCGGTGTGTGCCATACGATCCACACTCTACTTGAAAGATAGTTATATCATCAAGGTAAACCAAGATGAACTCATTAATGTATCCTTTTAAGGAAACATCCATAGAGCGCTGAAATGTGGCTCTACATTTGACAGACCAAAGGGAATTTTATGATATGCATATGTTCCTCACTTGGTTGTAAATGTTGTTTTGAATTGATCCTCTTCCTTGAAAAGGATCTGGTTGAAACTTGAGTACCCATATAGCATAGAGAATGTCTGCGCCACCCACACTTTGTAGAATCTACTTCATTGAAGGAAACAAATAATGATCCTTTAGAGATGCCTTGTTCAACTATCTAAAATCAACACAAATTCTGATTTAACCATTCTTCTTGCCTAATGGTACCAGATTTGTGACCCAAGTAGATTACGTGATAGGAAAAATAATTTTTGCCTCAATGAGTTTGGAAAATTCCTTCCTCATGAGGGGTTCTATCTTTGGATTGATAGGTCATTGTTTACTATCTAACAAGCTTGATGCTAGGATCAAGCTCAATGGAGTGTTGAGAAACACTTGGATCAAAACCTTTGAGCTCTTCATACTCCCATGAGAAAATATCACTTGTATTTTTACGAGAGAGATGAAGGCATGTTTTTCTTCATGCGCACAAGTCCTTATGAGCAATAACTCTTTCCCATGCATAATAGTGATGGAGGAGTCATCTTCTTACGGTGTGCATGTATCTTTATTTTCCCTTGAAATCATCAATAGGGATACACATTTTTCTAAGTTGACCAACCCTTTAGGCAACTTATTTGTCTTCACTATATCACTTGGTTACCATAGATGTCATATAAGTCATCTTGTATACACCCGATGAAAATTCATATTCATTTTGGATAAAATGGATGATCTACGTGCCAATGTAAAATACTCTCCAAGCTGGTGTTATTCTGCTGGAATGGATGTTCGATCACCATCTTACTTTGAGTGTTTCCTTTGAAAAAATCTCTTAGCGAGAAAATTGTGAACCGAGTACGGCCATCTGGTCGACTTCCTTATTCATTACGTGTGAAGCCACTTACAAATTAAGAGCATCAAAGCTTTCAAGGAGGTCCCAAAATCTATATTTATAACATTTGAGAATCTTATTAATTGTATGGAACTTTTTGGTAACCTGGTGGATGATCAATTTTGTGTCCCCAAATATCTATAGTGCCTTAATTTTCTTCTTCTTAGCAATGAGCAAGCCATGCACCAGCACTTCATACTCTGCCACATTATTAGAACATGTAAACTATAACCTATGTGTGAAGAATAATTTCTCATCCTTAGGGGAAATGAGAACCACTTATGCTCCTATGCCATTTTTGCTTTTGGATCCATCAAAGTACAACTTCCATAGACCAAGTTGAACTTTGTCTTTCTTGAGCATGCATGGAATTATAACATCTTCTTTTAGGATGTAATAAGTACCAAGCCCACTTTCATAAGCTTCCAGTTCTTCAGCATAGGGATCAAATTTGTGGTTTCCTTCCACCCATTCATCAAGCACTAGGTCTAGAATAGAGGGTGGAAGAGCTGCTCTTCCGAAGTAAAGCCAATTCTTCTTAGATTAAATAGTTATCATGGAGAGGAGATGGGAGATATGACTCTACATGATAGGAAATTATAGTCTCAACTTGTATGGTAAACCAGGTACCATAGCTTGTTACGAGTATCATATGAGACCAATCGAGAAGATAAGTAATCACCCACTTTGATGGTAAATTCTCTTGACAGGACATAGGTGAAACAAAGGAGGTAGGTCAATGATTGACACATCTTGAGTAATAGTTAGGCTCGGGCATACATGAAGGGTTAACTCAAGATCCTTGATGACTCCTAAGATAGTGAAAATTGAGCCATCAAGTTACAAGGATCCTTTAGAAAAAGGACTATATTTCAGACCTAAGACATCGACTATTTTCTTAGGCATAACAAAATTACTAGCGCTGAGTCAATCATGTAATTATGCACCGGGTTTTTTTCCTATAATTAGGGACATATAGAAGGGTGGGGTTTTAAAAATTTACTTACTTGTTTCTCCTCTTCTTGGTAGATTTTTATAGAAGTGTGTGGATTTTGCATAGCTAGATACACCCGTGGGAGTTGCACCAGAGCTTCATGTAATAGATCTCGTTGAGATGGAATGGTCAGGGCATCCCACATTGTGACATTTATGTTTTTCTCTTCATCTAGTCAACAATGCTAAATGGAAGGCCCCCCATCTTGTGCATTTGGGGAACAATATCCTTTCTTGACTGTTTAGGTGCGGAAGCCTAAATTTTAGCTAAAGAAAAGGATTGACCTACCAAAGGAGGGCGCATGCTGCTTTACTTGAAGGAGATTTATGTGGGGCCTCTTGCATAGGGATTTGAGTGCCTTTACTGCAAGATGCCTTATCTACTTCTTTCTTCTTCTGAGAATCTTCTTATGTTGTTGGGATTGTGACTTGCACACACGACTCAAACATTCTTTTGTTATATTTCATGTTGTCGCAAATTGAGCGCATGCTGATCTGTTTGTATCTTTTACAACTTGATAGATTGCAAAAAAGTACTTCATGTCAAAGAACATCAAGTTTTTCTCTAGAGGAGATTGTTCTTTCTAGGTTATCTACTTGTGCACTTGTTGAAGGTTCGCAAGTGAAGCATTATAGATCATTAAGGATTGGGCACGTGTAGCATTGGTGTTTCACCATTTTCTTTACATTATTGAGGCAAGCAGAGAAAGAGGTTATGGGTGAGGAGGAATACTGTTTATATTGGTCGAGTTGATGATTATTACATGCGTTATGACTTCTCAATCCAATCTTGATCATGTGAGAGATTCCTTTTGGTGGGAGGAACTTCTGAAATAGAAAACAAGACCACAAAAGAAGAGTTAAGTAATATATTACAATGGACTACCTAGCCTATGCTAGAGCTAAGAAGTGTGATATGCCCTAGATGGTTGTCAATCCACTATTTAAAATAACTTAATGTGAGAAATAAACAAATTCCTATTATATTTAATATGAGATAGATATTTAATTCAAGCACAATAAGAAAATATAACATTACATGCTAGGCTATAATCAGATCGCGAAGGGTAGGTAGGTGTCGGTGTGTTGGAACCCGATCAAGGTCGGTTTTGGGTTGTTTGGGTCACTTGGTAGAAGGTAGGTTGGCTCTATTATTGCATGCAGTGTAAAACACGAAACCTATGTCGGTTAGGTGAAACCGATGATGGTTTACCAAGGACCGATGATGGTCATGGGTAGCTGAAGTCGATAGGGTTGGGGTGTAAGGAATTTAATGAGATCTAATTGTGGGGATTAAACTAAAGATAAATAGAGATGGAAGAGTTAATAGGGAGGTGCAGCAGAGGTATTAGGTATACTCATAGGTGTACAACAGGTGAAAATGTCTAATTTGATGGTGTGGGTAGAGGAATGGCTGAGTCTATAAGTAAGTAGGAGGTGGAAAATGAACATGCAAAGTATAAACTGATAGCAGAAATAAAAAAGGCTATTATACTAAAATAAACTATGCTTTGGTAGAAGGTACACTTATTGTGATGTAGGTTTGATGGTTGAATTATGATAATAGTTTATTAGAAGAATGGTGTTTAGTACCATGGTAGTGCTTCTTGGAATGCTTTAGTGAGTGTAATTCCTCTAGATCTGTCTTGGTGTTGGCTGTGGATGTATGGGTGTGTGAAAAGACTCGGTTATGCTTGCATCTAATTCTCTTATTGTCCCCCGATCTCGAGAATGTGACCCAAAAATAAGGTTGCTAATTCCAATAAATGGTAACCGATGGTGGTTCTAGGTTGACCGGCATTGGTTAAGGCAAGATTCCCTAGGTTTACTAAAATTGGCATATCTTAGCAATCATTTTTTCCATATGTTTCTATTCTCCCAAATCAAAGTGGAAGTTACCTTTTTATGAGCGGTAATGTGTTTAGAGGGATAATAGGCATTGATTTTTAGGTTGAACTAAGTCTTATCTCATTAAGGTAAGTAGGACCAAGTCTTAGTTAGTTATAAAAACATGTCAATAATAGGTCCATGGTGAGGTGGCTAGGTGAGGTGGAGGGGTGAGGTGGAAAATATCTTAATTAAAATAATTAAGTAATGAATATTGTAAGGATGGTTATTAGTTTAATTATAAATAATTAAATTAATGTTAATGTAAAGGTATAAGGGTCATGGTCGGGTGAATATGTTTGAGTTGTTTATTTGACGGGGGGACCAAGGGGAGTGTGACCCAATTTTGGTGTCTACATTTTGTCCCTTTTTATTGTGTAGCTTGTATTGGTAAGCGACGCTGACAAAAATAAGATGTGGTTGTGTTGAGTGTAAGTGAAGGTGGTGTTGCCCCAAGCGTGGGTGAAGGTAACCCCCTTAAACTAGGAACCGATGAGGTGAGAGAAGGAAGTAGTGAGTGGTTTGATAAAATGAGGAGGTGGGTGGTTGGAGAAAACAAGGTTAGGTGTGAAGAAGGTGATGGTCGAGGGTATGGTGATTATAAGAGGTAGGGTGGGTGATTAGGTAGAGCATTTAGATGTACACACACATTGTGAAATGCCATGAGATACAAGGGTTTCTCAACATAACAAATGTACATTAGCTAGGGTTGTAAAGGTCATCCAAACAAGGGTTGTTGAAGTTCGGTATCTAGGGTAAAGGATACGGTCTAGAACTCAACGAGGTAAGATGCAAGAATGCATAGGTGTGGTTCTAGTACATCCAAAAGGTCAAGGTTTTTTTGGATAAGAGTCACAACCATAGGAAAGGTAAGGCTATTAGGCTAAGAAAATAGGTACCATCATTGCAAGATGGAATGAGTGAGGACATGGGAATATCCACATAATCAATGGTTAGGTAGGTAGGTGTGGGTAGGGTAGGTGGAGGTAAAAATGGGTAATGGGGTAGAGGTCAAATTGGCCAAATAGGGAAATGGGCCAGGGTCAAAGGTAGTGACATTCGAACACGCACACGTATAAACTGCGGCATGGTACCAGATTGAAGAGCTTGCAAACTCTACATTGTCTAAGGTCGATAGGTCTATCCAAACAAGGTTGAAGTGATTTCGGTATCCAAGGTATATGATATGGTGTGGAAACATAATAGAGGTCAGGTGTAAGAATGTTTAGGTATGTTCCAATACACCAAAGGTTAGGTCAGGATAAAAAACACAACAATAGGCAAGGTAAGGTTAGTAGGCTAAAAAATTACATGTAACCATGTCGCAAGGTACAACAAGCATGTAGGGTCAAATGTCACAATAAGTGGTTCGAGATACATGTATATAGGTCATGGCACAAGAGGTCAAGTGTGGGTAGGGTAGGTGGAGGTAAAAATCGCTAATAGGTAGTGTTAATCAAATGGATGCACACACCAAGATCTCAACATGGTATCAAGTCAAAGAGATTCTAAACTCTAAAATGTCCAAGGGCGATCGGGTTATCCAAACAAGGGTTGTTGAGGCCTGGTATCTAGGTTAAAGGATATGATCTAGACACACATGGGTAAGATGTAGGAATGTGTAGGTGTGTTTCTAGTACATCTAAGAGGTCAAGAGGTCAAGGTTTGTTTGGACAAGGGTAGTGACCAAAGGCAAGGTATGCTTGGGAAGATAACAACGTGCTAACAACATTGAAAGTTAAATCGAGTGTGCAAGGTCGATGGTCACATCATGTGGGGTTAGGTGTGGGTAAAAAGAAGGTGTGGCATAGGTATGGCCACAAGAGGGGCATAAATATGCCCCAACTGATGGTGAGGTGGGTGATAAATGATTAGGTCATGAGGATGAGGTGGATGGTCGAGTTACTGCATTGGGTTATGTGAAAAAGGTTGCAAGTAAGTAGATAAGGTGTAATGGGTTGCCATGGGGCCAAAATAGGTAAGAAACACTAGTCATGCTTAGCCAATGATGCCCTAGGTAAACCCATCACATTTTGTTAGGGAACGTGACTGATGTCGGTCTAGGTACAATTGACATCGGTCATTAGTAGTGTGGTTAAAAATAAAATTTCTACATTTTGCGGAATCATTTGTTATTTTCCAAATAGGATAAAACAACAAGAGAGAGAGAGAAAAATGTGGAAAGAGACCAAGAGAAATATAGATCTGAGTTGGCAATCCTTGTAGTGGGGGATCAATAGGTGATAGGTGGGTCCACGAGATCTGTTTGATCAATTTGGTTTGTTGGAGGTGAGGAGGTCGGTTGGTGATGACAGATGTAGGAGAGGGATTGGGTGGACCACCGGTGTATGCGACCCGATGTGCCACCATGTATATATAGCATGATGAGGTAAAATTCAATCCCATGTTGTGTTTAGGGAGGTAGATTGTTGTATAGAGGTTGGGTGATAAATAAAAATTTTTGGGGGAAAAGAGAATTTGAATTTGGGAAAAAAAATTGGGTGAAATAGGAATGGGGAAGGGTATATTTAGGTGAATGATGGGTGGGGATGAATTCAGGGGGATTTGGGTAGGGAAAGATAGGTCGGGAGGAAAAAATGTAGAATTGTGGAGGAAATGGGGTAGGGTGTCATGGATTTGGATGCCATGACAATGACCAACATCATTCAATGGTTGCCAATGTTAGTGGGAGTCAACTGGCATAGGTCATGGAAGAGGTGAGTGATGTTGGTTGTGGAGATTGTGGTCGATCGAGGATAACCGGTGTTGGTCATCATTTGGAGAAAAATGGGTAAAAAATGAGAAAGGGTGGGTGGGTGAGGTAGGTAATGGTAGAAGAAGATGTTGTTGATGAGAAAAAAATAAACTTGGGTGAGAGTTTTAAATAGGTATGGTTGAGGGGTGTGAAATTAAGGTGGGGGAAAGGTACGTGGTTAGGGTTGGGGTAGGTAGATAGGTCATGTGATAAGAGGGAAATTTACAAAGGAAAATAGGTAGGGTAATAGGTATAGGTGGGGTATCAAGAGTGATTGTGGGTATGGTTTTAATAATGTGATGGTTTGTTGTATGTAGGTGAGAGATCAACTATGGATGTGAGATAAGGTAACGCCCCTGCTTGTGGAGGTATGAGGGAGTGTGGCAGTTGATGATTGGTGCCATATCGTAGAGGTTGGTCTGATTGGGATCTAAAAATATGGACACATAGTCACGGGAGCTAAGTTTGATGGTCACCCTCATCGACAAATGGGACTCGGTAACCAATACCTTCCATCTACTAATGGGTGAGATCACAGTCACCCTGGAGGATGTGTACAGGATCCTGTAGTTACCAATAGTGGGGATGCAGGTGTATTCTATCTCCTTAGAGGAATATAAGGAGTTGATATTGACCATGTTTGGTGAGGGGCTGCAAAGTTGAGGTTCCATAGTGCTAGTATGAGCTATAGAGATATGTATCGGGCCCATTAAAGGAGATAAGGCTAGTGGTGTTACTGATGGAGGCAATAAGTTGTTTTACACTACCAGATGCAAATGGTGGGAGATTCCCATGATAATTTATGGGGATTCTACATGATATGGTGGAGGACATGACCTATTTTGCATGGTCTCCTAAATTCCTAGTATAGTTATACGAGATAGCTATGGGCTTATGGGTAGGCTATGAAGATTAAGCTGTGTTGAACATTCTTACTACACTTTGTTGGGCACATGCACATTATGTGTGTGTGTGTGTTCAATTTGTATGCCCCAGATTGGATGCATTCAAGCCAATTTTTTCAAGTGGGCTTGGTGATGGGTGCCTATGATTGGGAGCATCGAGCTCTTAGAGATACACATGATGTAGCCTATTACAAGTGTTTTCTAGAGGGTTTCTGACATGGACATCATTTGGTGGCTATATGTGGGTTTCCCATCATTTGGGCATATGGCCGAGGAGATACGGGAGTTACACTGCTTTCAGATGGATAGAGAGGCGAAGTACATGAGAGCACGAGATGATACCCATAGATAGGGTTAGACATGGTTTGGGCTACCTCAAGATATACCCCCACCATTCCCACAATATAGGAGGGATGATGTGGAGAGGCCTCTACCTCTACCATAGCTGATGATGCCTATAGGTCAGGAGGAGCAAGTGGTAGATTGGTGGATTGATTATTTCGGGTTACTTGATATATACATATAATGGTGGGCCACACATTTTCAAGTAGTACCACCAAGGTGGGACAAATAGATTTAGCCACCATCACTTATCGGAGGATGCCCTATAGGGGTAGGTGGCTACCTTGGTGACACATTGGGGATAGTGAGTAGGGACAACCGGCAGGGTCGGTGACATTGGTTGCCACTTTACAGCACAGGTGGCCTCTCTTGAGCCTAGGTAGCTCGGGATAGGCACCCACTCGGGGTGGAGGTGGGGATGGGGTATAGGTGGTCACCCTACAAGTGCATTTTTACGGGTTTGCGAGGGCTAGTTGACCACTACATAGGTGCGGAGGTTGTGTCCCTTTAGGCCCGGATACGAGGAACAGGGTAAGAGGCGATGGCACCATTATAGGCACGGGGGATGGGTACCACTTTACGGTAGGGGTAGGATAAGGTCCCATAGGATAGGTATAGAGTTAGAGGCTAATGGCACCACCACAGATAGTACCTATAGCTAGGTTAAGGGATGCCCTAGGTGAGGTGAGGTATTATCAGGATTAGCTGATGGCCATAGGGATAGATTTCCTATCCTATGGAGAGTATAGAGAACAACAGGCCTCGAGTGAGAGGACCAGGTTGCACACCCATAGTTTGGAGAGCACGGGGTCCATCAAGCCCCAAGACAGGTCGAGGTGAGGCCACCAATTCATAGAGAGGCCAGATCCTAGGTGAGGTACTAGTAGAGATCTAGCCAAGACCCATGGTGGGTGGTGAGATGTTAGTTGGATGTCATACGGGGACAGAGGAGGAGGAGGAGACAAGGGTGAGACAAATATGGAGGATAACTAGTGGGGGATTCTTGATAGGCTGTATGTACCTCCATTTTGGTGTAGTTGTTTATTTTATATATATATATGCCTATGCGTCGAAAGAGAGTTAGGATGTATATGAGAGTTTTTTTTTTGATCATATACCGGCCACGTGCGTTCCAATATGGTGAGGCTTTATATGAGATTTTTTTTATTTTTGATCATATACTAGCTTGCGTGCCAAAGGTGGTGAGTTTGTATATGATAGTTTATGAGATATTGTGATTATTATTTGGCATCGGTGTTTATTGTATGGATACACATATTTTTATGATGAGATGGATGATTTGTTGATGATGTACTTGTGTTGGTAAATTTTGGTTTTTATGCATAGATGGATGGAAAATAGGTGTGGTAGGCATGGTTGATTTAAGTCATAGGCATATTGGAGTCGGGTCATATGCATGATGGAGTCGGTTGTTATAGGCATGGTGGAGTCATGTTAGGATTAGGCATGATGAAGTCATGTTAGGATTAGGCATGATGGAGTCAAGTCATGGCATGGTTGTGTCGGTTAGAGGCATGGTTGAGTCAAGTTAGTTTAGGTATGGTTGAGTCGGAGTTATAGGCATGGTTGAGTCAAGTGGTAGGCATGATGGATTCAAGTTGGTTTAGGTATGAGGTATTGTCAGTTATAGGTAACATGGGGGACAAATGGTGATGTATATATAGGTTATGATTTTAATTTCCAAATATGTGCTATAGAGGAAATGTGAAAATGATAAATGAATGATTTGATGATGTAATAAAAATGTGTATTAATTGATGCTTATTTGGTTTAATTTCTAGTTATTGATATAAAATGGGAACTAACTAGGGTAGAATGTGAATAGGAAAGTTAAAGGGGGATTGGTTAGGGTAAAGAGTGGCCAGAGCTAACCTCCAAGGGCCCCATGCCCTCAAAGTGTTGCCTACATAGTCCCGGTAAAAAGGGACCTCAGGCCGATGTAGTTCTCCCATAAGCTAGGGAATATTATGATGAAGTAGAGGAATGGGTTGATAGGTGTTAGGCATGGTTGAATGTAGGTCATAGGCATGGTTGAGTTTTAGGCATTGAGTTTAGGTCATTGAGTTTAGGTCATAGGCATGGTTGAGTGGTTTTTAAATATAGGTGTCGATGATCTAGTCCTATATAGGATAATCAATAAGTAATGAGGAAGGTGAATGGTAAGAGGTGGTAAAAGATCCACTTAATTGATAAGAACCCTAATGAGTCTATGATACCCAAGATGGGATTATGAATGTAAGACCCTAAAGGCATTGCATAATGGACTATTCTAAGGGTGAAGAAAGTCACATAATCACAAATGTCACATGTTTGCAAGTCCCTTGAGTAAAGAGGAAATTAGGCTAAAAAGGAAAGGAGGTGAGAATGGGTGGTTTAGGTAACTTAGTGTATGACAACGTGTTTTTTTGGAACAAGAAACCCAAGATCAAAAATAGGCAAGTCCATGATGAAAATTTCATCATTTTCTTCATTTGTTTTTTTTAATAGACTGATCGATGCGGAAGTCTATATGGGATGAGTATATTATCTCCTTGAGGTCTTCATGAAGTTGATCGATGCGGGAAGCTTTGGATATTTTTATTGGATTTTGAAATGAATTGATATATAGTTGTCCTTCAAGGGAGTAGTCTATTTATAGTGGTGGAATTAGAGTGAAGAGATGTCCCTTTTGAGGGAGTCATCTTTTGCTGGAAGTTTGACTCAAGGAGTTGCATCCCTTTTTGTTTTTGGACGTTTAAGTCATGGACAAGACTATAGAGGAAGATTAGGTTCTTGTTTAGAAGACAAGACCATAGCACACAAAGATTAACTATGAAAGAGGTGGTTTTGAGTGATGAACGACCATGGGATTCCATCTTGAAGAAGATGAAAAGTATCCATGAGAATCATGCTATGAGTAGAGCCATGGTACTCATATTGAAGATAAGGCTAAAGGTGACGGGTAATCACATGATTCTTGTTGAGTCGTGGATCCTCAAAATGGGTAATATGGAAGGTGAACAATGCTCAAGGGATGAGCGATCAACTGACAAAAAGTGATATAGGACTTGATGTCAACAATAAAATGGTTGAAGATGCAAGGCATTAAGGGGCTTAGGTTCGGTTTACCTTCGAGTGAAGACAAATGATAAGCACCTGATCCATAGGCATGGGTAATGATATAGGGTCTTTAAGCCAATTAGGAAAAATTTTCCCCATTTACTTTTCTCCTTTTTGTTACATGTTGATTTTCTTCAAGACAAGGTCATCGACACTAAAAGGTTCATTCGTGAACATGTTTTTCATAGGCACGTTTGATACATTTTTTTAGATTTGGAGATGGTCAAGAGCATTGAGATATTCAAGTTCATCTAATAACTCAAGTTGCGCCAAACATCTTGGAAAGTCATCATCATCATTGAGCATGTCTTGTAGTGAGATGCAAGAGAGATGGAATCGAGAAGACTTTGAGAGGTAAGATAACCTCGGTACCATAGAAAAATTGAGAAAAAGGGGATAAGTCAGTCAAGTGTGAATACTAGTGTGATAAGCCACAAGGTGAAAGGAATGTGCAATGCCAATCCTTTCTAGTATCATTGACTACTTTCATAAGAATTTTTTTCAAGGTTTTATTGGTTGATTTTGCTTGACCATTGGTTTGCAGTAATAAGGTGATGAAAAATAAGTTCCAATGCCAAAAGCATCACATAGGACGTCGTAGGGTTTTGTTTTTGAATTATTTTCCATTATCGGTGATGAGGCTGGTGAGAACACCAAAGAACAAATGATGTGATGGTTGATGAATTCACATATTTTCTCGATTTTGTAGAAATGGGGAAAATGATGCCTCTACCCATTTAGTGTAATATTTAATAGTGGTTATGATCCATTTCCCACGGTGGGACATTTGTGAAGAATGGGGTTGATCTCATCGATTCAAAACCCCATTACTGAGAGAAAGGCCAAAGGTCATCATGGGACATGAGGCATGACTAGGTGTGTGATGGAGATTAGCATGTTTTGAATTTCACACAATGTTTTACATAACAACGTGTCACAAGGAAAGGTCAAAATAATAGCCTAGGAAGGGATACAATGATTTTACGGCCCCACTAAAGTGACCTCCACAAATTTGCCATCGTGAAGGATAATGGTGTAGGGAAAACTTGTGGAAAGAGAATGGAGGAAGCCAGGCTTATAAAGGAGACCACCCATGATGACATAAGGGAGACACTTTTAAGAAAGAGTGGCGTTTTTCATTTATGAAAGTGAGATTAGCTGTTTTGTGCCCTAAAACTTGAAATAAAGATAGTTTTACATTTAATTCTTTATATCAAAGGTCATGGGTTAAATGCTTATGAAATTCTCTCGCATGATTCGACCTGGATCAAATAATCTCAAATTTTGGTGATTTAGCCTTTGTATGGAGAGAAAAATTTTAGAGTCGGCTCGGCGTGTGGTAATACCAGAAGCGGCGTTTCAATGAACGATTTAATGCACATGGGTCATTGGTTCTTGGGGTGGTTTGAAGTGTGTCTCAAATCCATTGGTTTTAATGAAGAATGTGTTTTGGTCAATGGTTATACTTTTGAAGTATCTCATTTTGACTATGTATATACCATTGACTTGGTTTATGACTTGAGAATCACCATTATTGTCTTAACTATCTAAGGCATATCATTTCAAGACCCATATAACAAGTTGTTCATCTTGTTATTCTTGTAGGTTGAAAATGGAGTTTGAACCTCCTCCCTTGCTCACTGTAATGGCGTTCTAGGTTCCTTTTACTATTGAAATGATGTTGATGCAAACTTCTAGAGCAAGAACCCTATCTGAAAGCAAGATTGTCCATCATTGATCGTTTTTGCTTATTTCTCTTCTTGCCTCTCTTCATCGAGGTTCAGGTATTTGAATGTGTTTGAATGTTCATTGCAGGTTTGGAGAAACCTGTGTTCATGGAGTTTTGGGACATTTTAGATGTGTGAAATCTATCCTTGGGCTTGTGAATGCATCATCGATCCATCCTTCCAACATTGCTCACCTCTCTTGTCCCATGTGAATTTGATAGATGTCCAACATTCTCCTTCTAAAGAAACGGTGTATCACCGTTTTATGTAGCCTTTTGTTCTTTTTGATTTAAATCTCTCTCTCTCTCTATCTCCTTAAGCATTGTTAGATTAGGATTAGATTAAATACAAATGATAAGATTTGGAATAGCTTATGGTAGGTAGTTTAGGAGTAAACCAGGATTTCTCAAATGGGAGATTTCTCTCATGATTTCTTTCAAGTCCCATGCTTGGAGAGAGGTTTACATGTTGATGCAATCACCTTTGGATGCTTTGAGTGATCAACCTAGAATATGTGATCACGCATGAATGCTTGTGATTTTCAAGGCAATAAATTTTTCGAGATTTGGAGATGGTCAAGAGAATCGAGACAACTTTCATCTAATAACTCAAGTTGTGTCAAATGATCTTGGTGAAAAGTCATCGTCATCGAGCATGTCTTGTAGTGAGATGTAGAGAGAAGGAATCTAGGACTTCGAGAGGTAAGACACCCTTAGTACCATAGACTAGAGAAAAGTTATGGCAGCAGTTTCAAGTGTGAATACTAGTGCGAGTAGGCCCACAAGGTGAAAGAAATGTGCGTATGCCAATCCTTCCCATATCATTGACTACCTTCATAAGAATTTTGTTCAAGGTTTAAATGAAATCGATTCATCTTGGCCATTGGTTTATAGGTAATAGGGTGATGAGAAACTAAGTTGGATGCCAAAAGCATTACATAGTTTACGTAGGGTTTTGTTTTTGAATTGCTTTCCATTATCAGTGATGAGGTGGTGAGGAAACCAAAGTGATAGAAATGATGTAATGGTTGATGAATTCACATATTTTCATGGCTTTTGTAGAAATGAGGGGAAGGCATCTACACATTTAGTATAATATTTAGTAGTGGTTATGATTCATTGGTGGTATTCTAAATAATGGGATTGATCTCACCAACAAGATCCAAACCCCATTGAGAGAAAGGCCAAAGGTCTCATGCGACACATGTAAGGCATGACTAGGTGTATGATGGAGATTAGCATGTTGCTGGAATTTCACACAATGCATTTGACATAATCACAATAGTTGTGGTTTAGGGTTGGAAAATAATAGCATAGGTGAAGAATGTTTTTGCATAATAAATCTAAACCACTAAAGTGACCTCCAAAAATTCCATCATGGACTTCCTTAATGGTGTAGGGAATTTCAAAACTTGTAAGGCATCGTAAGAGAATTCTATCAAAGCCACACTTGTAAAGAAGACCACCCATGATGACATAACGTGAGACATTTTTAAGAAAGGCACATTGTCCATTACGAGTGAGATCGGCAGGTAGAATGGAAAGGGAAAGATAATTTGCATATTTCTTATACCAAAGGTCACGTGGGTCAAGGGAAATAGTTTCAATGGAGTAGACCTCATGAGGTAAATAAGAGGGTGATTATAGCCTTTGTATTGTGACAAATATTTTAGAGTCAGAGGGAAAAGTAGTATCTGAGAAGCCAAGCAGGCCATGGTATCTACAAATTTATTGGTAGATTGTGGGGTGGTTTGAAGTTCATAATGGTCAAAGGTGGTCAAAAGTATATCTATGTGATGTTTATACTTTTGAAGTATCTCATTACGA
Organism: Taxus wallichiana var. yunnanensis; assembly: GCA_018340775.1. Classification (NCBI taxonomy): domain Eukaryota; kingdom Viridiplantae; phylum Streptophyta; class Pinopsida; order Cupressales; family Taxaceae; genus Taxus; species Taxus wallichiana. The sequence continues at coordinate 1,019,781,837 of CM031240.1, forward strand.
CAATGGTATATACCATTGACTTGGTTTAAAACTAGTTGAGAATCACCAAAGATATTAATGGACTTAACATCTAAGGCATAAGCAGCCTAGAGACCCAATACAAGTGCTTTGTATTTAACAAATATTGTTTATACATCAAAATCGAGTTTGAAAGACAAAGGCATAGGTTCACCATCAAGAGGAATGAGGATAACACCAGCCCCACCCCCACACTGACACTTGGAGCCATCGAAGAAGAGTGTCATTTGGTAAGTGGGTTCATCTAGGGAGAGGGTAGCTATAGACTCATCTGGGAAATCAAAGTTAGATGGTTGATTCCTAGAAATAGGTGTGTCGGCCAATTGGTCAGTGATATCCTGGCCCTTGATGGACTTTTGATGAATGAATTCAAGGTCGAGGTCAGCAAGAATCATAAGCCAACGTGTGGTCACATTGATGTTGATAGGGTTTGTGTACATATAGTGTAATGGGTCAGTATTAGTAATGAAAAGGTTTTGGGTTGAGTAGGTAATGGAAGAGTTTGGTGGTGACAAAAACTAAGGCTAAGTAGAGTTTTTTGGCATGGGTATATCTAGTTTCATAGTCCATAAGGGTATGAATTATGTAATAAACCACTTGCTCTCGGTGTTGGTCATCACGATGAGAAAGCATGACACCTAAAGAATGGTCAGTGGCGGAAATATATAGGTAAAGGGCTGGTCATCCTTAGGAGGAATGAGCATTGGTGGTTGAAGGAGGTATTGTTTTAAGGCTTCAAAGGCTTTATGACATTCATCATCCCATTTGAATGACACGTCTTTCTTGAGAAGATGATGGAATGGTTGATAATGGTCAAAAAGTTATGAGATAAAATGACAAATAGATTACAACTTACCTTGTAGGCTTTAAAGTTGATGGATATTAGTGGGTGGAGGAATTTCCAGAATAGCCTTGACTTTAGCAAGATCAACTTCTATGCCATGCAAAGAAATGATGAAACCTAGGAGTTTTCCAAAAAGTACCACAAAGATGCACTTCTTTGGTTGAAGACACACACAATACTTGATGAGATAGTCAAAGATGACTTTAAGGATAGGTAGGTGTTCGGTTCGATGTTTGGATTTGGCAAGAAGATCATCTACGTAATCTTCTAATATGTGATGCATGATGTCATGGAAGATGTAAGTCATGGCTTGCTAATATGTAGCACCAACATTTTTAGGCCAAAAGGCATGACTTGATAGCAGAAAGTCCCCCAAGGGGTGATGAAGGTAGTTTTGTGTTGATCTTATGGAGCTAGTAATATTTGATTGTAGCCCAAGAAACCATCCATGAGTGATAGCATTTCATGGCCAGCGGTGAGATCAACTAGTTGGTTAATGCCTGTAGGGGAAATTGTCTTTGGGACAAGCTAGGTTGAGGTCACGAGAAGTTCCATGTAAAATGTGAGTCCCCTATCACCTTTGTGACATGAACGATGTTAGAAATCCATTGGGGATAGTCAATGGGTAAGATAAAGGAAACTGAGAGAAGGCGTTGAAGCTCTTCTTTGACTAGAAGAGCAATGCGAGGATGCATTTTCCATAGCTTTTGTTTGATGGGTTTGGCATCAAGAATGGTTACGATATTATGGACCATGATTTTTGGGTCAATACTGGGCATATCGGCATAGGACCAAGGGAAAACATTGTTATGGTCCCAAAGGAAAGAGGTGAAGGCTTCTTATTTAGTAGCATCTAAGGATTGGCTGATCTTTAGAATATGTGGGTCATCCTAGAGTGTTAATGTTGATTTTGATGGTTAATTCATTCAACATGGTTTGTGTCTCAGAAGGTAACGAACCAATGAATATAAGAATCTTCCGCACCAAGGTAAGTGAGGATGGATTCATCATCCTGACATTGAATGACATTAATAGAAGGTGTATCATCATCGATCATGTTAGGATATAGGAATGGGAGAGAAGAGGGAGCCTCACCATCACGTTGATAGGTCAGAGGTCCCAGGAAATGGTGTTTATGAAAAAAAAGTTAGGAGGAATAGATTCGGGATCTATGGACTCCATGGGGTGAAGATGGTAATGTGGGTGAATGAGGTGGGGAAGGTTTTCCATCCTAAATGAGGTCGACATGAACCTTCTTGGAAGGTGGTGCATCAAAACCAATGCCACTACAATCATTGTGTTTACGAGACAGAAATATGGTGGCCCTGTTCATAAAATCGAAGCTAAATCCTTTCCATGTGCATTGGTGGAGGAAAGTGTGAGTGAAGTGGTGGTTAGTGAGGGAGTGTAGGTCGAGATGAAAATGGTTGGGTTTGGGATGGAGGTTTGGGTTTATAGGTGGCAATATCAAGTCCCCCATATGTTAGATTAGTGCGAAGGTGGGGAGGGCCATAAGGAAAAATGTCACCGATGTGGATGTCATAACTAGGGTGTTGACATAGGTTCCCATACTCTTGCTGGGGTGAGGAAGGTGTCGATATTGTATAGGCGGTATTCCCCAGAGTGAGGCATTGAAAAACACCTTCTAAGGGATCAATAGTCGATATGTGGGTAGTGGGGATAGATGGACTCACTAGATGATGGGGAAACTTGGTGAGTCAACGGTAGAGGCTTGTAGTAGTAGTAGGGATAACAAGGTTAGATGTAGAAGAGGTAGTGGTAGTTTTGGTGGATGGGCTTGTAGGTGAAAGGTGAAGTAGGGATAGTGGTAGATGCCTTGACTGGTACAAGCACATCATTGGGCTAGTATAGCATGTTACAGGTCTTGAAAGGTAATGGGTCGGTAGGGATGGTGTAATTATGTCCTTCATGTTCAAATTTGAGGCAATGATGTAAAGTTGAAGGGACACAACCATGGCACAGGTTCAAGGTCAACCAAATAACAATTATATTGGAACTCTCCTTCTAGGACATAGAAAAGTTTTAGGATAGTGTGGGGACCCATGCGGACATGGAGAATGATGGTACCCAGGGTAGAGGTCATGGTGTCATTGAAGGAGCACAGCATAACTAGGTTACCATGCATGCAATTGGCAGGTATTCACATTTGGTCATATGCATGGGAGGATATGATGTTAATACTAGCACCACCATCGATCATAACGCATCATATGCATATATTATCAATAAAGATGGAGATGAAAAGAGTAGGGGTCGAGGTCGTCAGATTGAAAGGGAGTGATCTCTTCATCTAAAAAGCTGAGGGTGAGCTACTTGGTGAGTAGGTGGAGGCGTAGAGGAAGGTGATGACCTAGTGAGAGAGGCTATGTGGTGAGGGGTAATGATGGAGGCTACAGGCATGGGGTCATTTGGTAAAACTTCAATAGATTGAAGGACCTCCATGAGGGCTTGATGATGTGACTCAGAGGTTTGGATGAGGTCATATAAAGACATTTTGAGGGGGGATTGGTGTAGTTGTTTTAGCATTGTGCGATGTGTGACCCCATCAGAAATAGGATATGTAGGACCTCAAATGGTGAATTTGGGTATGGGTGTGGATGGTATGTTGGGTACATGGTTGGTTGATGGGCCAGTTGCCTTTTCCTTTCCCTTGTCTTTTTAGCCTTTATCTTAATACGGGGAGGTGGTGGCAAGAGGGTGTGTTATCAAGGTATATCTCGAAAAAACTCAAGGATCCTTGTGAAATGAGTAAAAAATTTGCGTGGTGGAGATATTGTTAATCTCAATCTCGGGGGTAGTAGGTAATGGAAGAAGACTTGGGGAATTGGTGGAGGTGAAAAATGGGGTCCTCATCAAGAAGATCATTGTCATCAAAATTTTCTTCGGGAGGACATAATTGGACAAGGGTGGTTTTAAAGCCTTACAGTTCTCTACATCGTGTCCTAGCACACGATGGTAGGTGTAAATTTTAGTTTTGTCAAACCCTTTTGGTTTGGGTTTGAGTGGGTTATAAGGTCTAAGAGGTGGTAATGTGATGATAGAAGTTTCAGGAGATTGGTTAAGATTTTGGCATAGGACCCTACTAGTGGATCACAATGGGAGGTGAATGTGGGTTTGGGTATAGGTATGGCTGATTGTGGAGGAAGAGGCTTTATAGGAGGGGGAATGGGTTGGTCCACTAGTTTGGTGTGTGGAGTGGTCTTAGGTCTTGGTTGCATCTACTTGGGTACGGGCATGGTAGAAGAGCTAGCGATGAAGGTTTGGTTGGTTTAACTACCTTATTGGAGGGTAGCAGGTTTTTAGCTTTAGGTTGCACCTTCTTGGGAAAAGGTGACATGGGTGTACAAGATGTAGAGGGAAAATAGATGGTGGAAGAGGATGGGTTACCCATAGGGTAACCGAGTTGTTGTGGGGTGGTGGTGGTATAGGTTGGGTAGAAGGTGTGAGTGGAAGAGAAGAAAGTGTCATGGGTAGTGAAGAAGTTATGGACGGTAGTGGTGGTATGGGTGGTAAGAAGGTTACGGGTGATAATGAGGTTTTGTGGATATCTTGGGTATATTAGAGGTTCATGATGAGGAGGTGGGATGTTGCGGTTCTTGGTTTTCCGTGGAAGATGATTTCTTGGCCAAGGTTGAGGGGTGAGGTCCTAGGATGGATAAAGGGGTGAAGGTGATAACATGGTGTGGTAGGTGAGGTTGGTGTATGAGGCCTAGGAGGTTGGGTCTTATTTTTAGGGTCTAGAATAAGTTTAGTGTTGGTTTTGGAAGATGTGGATAAATCTAATTTGATGGGTGGGTGAGTAAGGTTCGATGTCGCCATGACCCTAAGGTAGTGATGGGTTTAAGTAAGGGAGATGATATAGGCATGGGTAGGTGTTTGGGTGTAGATGTATGTTGGGTTGTGGGTAGAGGTGTGTGTTGGGATATGGTTGGTGACATGGAAGGTGTTGCAATAGTCATGGTTGTGTTTGGTTTGGTTGCTCAAAACACTTTTGGATAGATAGTGGAGGTGTCGGTGAGTGATAGTTGCATTTGGGTTGAAATAGGAAGTAGAAGGCATCCCCAAAGTAAGGCTCTATCAACATAGTCCAGGAATCAATAAGCATGAAAATGGTACTGTTGTAAGTAGGGGGCTGTGTGGATCGAGTAGCAATCCCCATAAAATGTGTTTGAGACACAGGGAAATGGCTAGCCTCAAATTTTGTGGGTAAGAGAGCCGAAAGAAGATCAGCGGGATCTTGAAGGTCCGATGGAGAATGGTCATCTAAAGGAAATGATATTTCTATAGGATCCTCCATGGGTAGAGGAGAGGATGGGCTAGATGAGGTGGAATCTCCTTGTGATGGTGTAGGTTGTGGACATGTATCTCCTATGAGTAGGAGAGGTGCCACTGACAACTACTCAGAAATTTGAGGGTCAAAGTGGGTGCTACTTATAGGCTCTTCCATGGGTGAAGGAGAAAATGAAGGGGTTCCTCTGTGGGTGGAGGAGTAGATGAAATAGGTTCTAGTGTAGGTAGGGAGCTCGGGCTAATATTTCATCTATAGAAGGAACATGAGGAAATTGGGAAGCAATTGGTATGTCATTGAAAATAACATGGACCTCGAGGACATTTCTATCATTGTTTGAAGTGTTACCAAGTTGGTTAGAAGATGGGGCATGATTAGGGAATGGCTTCTTGAAGATATGTAGGTTTTGGTTAGCGGGTGCATTTGGGCTATCCAAGACTAGATCTCCATTGTCTAACATTTCTTGGATGATATTCTTGAAGGTGATGCAGTTATTATCACTATGACCTTTGACACGATGATAGTTACAAAATCATGTTCCTTATACCATGTGGGCATGGGGTGCTCAGGGTCAAAACCAGTGTGTGGTTTTATAGGTGGAAGGGTAATGGCACTAACCTTAATAAGCTTTTCCAAAACAAAAGAATAAGATTCTCCTATTGAAGTGTACTTTCATTGTTCTTGTCTAAACTAGAAAGCTTGGATGGGAGAGAGATTAGAAGGGGTTTGGTTGGGTTTGATGGGTGAGGGGGCCAACTTTGAGAACTATAGTGTTGGAAGATCCTTTGGGTTTTGAATAGTTGTTTTGGGGTTTCGAAGATGAAGAAGCATCATTTGATTTGAACATGATGTTCTTGTTACGAGCTGAATTTTCTTCTCTTCGATAGCACAAATTTCCAATTTCCGTGCCATGGTGAATGCCTCATCAAAAGTGCGAAGGTTTGTACCTATAGGGTTGGTGAGATGTGTCTAGCGTAAGCCCAAGTAAACAAATCTATGAGTTCAGTTTGAGTTAATTGAAATGTGAGCTGGTTAATTAGGCTACGTCAGTGAGTGATAAGTCATGATAGACTCATCACTACTTCATGTGGAATAAAGATCATTCATGGTGACTTTCTTAACAATGTTGATTAAGAAGTGGTCTAAGAAGGCTTGGGCTACTTGATTAAATGAGTAGATGGAATGTCTAGGTAGCCCACTGTACTAGTCCAATGTAGGTCCTGTTAGGGACATTAGGAAGGTTCGTAGGAGTAAAGCATCATCATGGGCGATCAAGTAACACCCATGTTTAAAAGACCACAAATGTTGTTGCGGGTCTTCTTTACTATTGAAATGGTTGAATTTTGGCATTTCCCAATGTACATGGTATGGGAAATAGGGATGGATGGATGAATGGGCTCATTACAAATTTCATCATAGGTGAGAGAATTACGTGAGCTAGAAACCGATGCTTCTAGTGTCTGCATCCTTTCCATCATCAATTTGATGAGGTCATTGGTAGGTTGTGATGGAAGGGCACCTCTTGTGGCATAAGGGGGTGGTATTGAACATGTGATGTGGGCGGCATTCTAGTGTATGGTGATTCCAAATAGGAGGTTGAGAATAGGGGACCGACATAGAGGGCATATATCTAGAATGGGTGACAGATAGAGATAGGGGTTGTTGATAGTATGTGTATGTAGGTGGGACGGTCGTAGTGACTCTAGTAGTGATTGGGGGAAGAGATTGTGGGATGGAGAGGACAAGATTCTGGAATGGAGTAGGGGTCACCAACACCATGGGTAGTTGTGTTATAATTGGTATCTATGAGACAATGGGTGTAAATGGGGTTATGGTTTGGGTGGTCAATGATGGGAAAACAAATACTATGGATGTGCAAATGATAATGTGATGCAATAGTCATAAGCGGTATGGGGCCTATTAGTGAAACCACCGAGGGTAAATCGGTGAAGGTAACGCCACATTAAGAGGGGGTTTTTCACCATTTTCTTTACATTATTGAGATGAAACAAATAGGAATTATGGGTTGAGGAGGAATACTTGTTTATGTTGTTTAGTTGATGGTTTTGTGTGCACATTCTATCTTCTCAATCCAATGTTGACTGTGAGAGCTTCCTTTTAGCTAGGAGGAACTACCTGAAATAGAAGATAAGACCACAAAAGAAGAGTTAAATAATATATGATAGTGGACTACCTAACGTGTGTATATCCTAGGGAAGTGTGATATTCCCTAGATGATATCAATCCACTATTTAAAACAAATTAATGTGAGAAATAAACAAATTCATATTATATTTGATATGATGTAGGTATTTCATTCAAGTATAATAAGAAAATCTAACATAATAGGTTAGGCTATAATCAGATCTGAAGGGTAGGTAGGTGTCATGGTATTGGAACCGATCAAGGTCAAGTTAAGGGGTTGTTTGGGTCACTTGGTAGAAGGTAGGTTGGCTTTGTTATTTACACAGTGTAAAACATAGAGAGAAATTTAGTCGGGTGAAACCAATGATAGTTTAGTAGGGACCGGTGATGGTTGTGGGTAACCAACATTAGTAGGGTTGAGGTAAAGGAATTCAATGAGATCTAATTGTGGGGATTGAATTGAAGCTAAATAGAGATGGAAGAGCAAATAGGAAGGTTTGTAAAGGTCTTAGGTATACTCAAAGGTGTACAATATGAAAGAATGAGTGATTTGATGGTGTGGTTAGATGGAATGGCTGAGTCTACAAGTAGGTATGAGGTGGGAAATGAACATGCAAAGTATAAACTAGTAGCAAAAATAACAAAGGCTATTATACTAAAATAGACTATGTTGATAGAAGGTACACTTATTGTGATGTAGGTTTGATGGCTAAATGGTGATAATATTTGATCATAAGAATGGTGTTTTGTACCATGGTAGTGCTTCTTGGAATGCTTCTGTGAGTGCAATACCTCTAGATCTATCCTAGTGCTGGTTATGGATGTTTGGGTGTGTGAAAAAGACTCTGGTTCAACTTTCATGCGGTTCTCTTCTCGTCCCCCTAATCTCAAAATGTGCCAACACAAAAATAAGATTGTTAAGGCCAATAAATGGTAACTAATGGTGGCTCTAGGTTGGTGGCATCGGTTTAAGGGTGACCAAATGGCATCGCTTAAGGTGGGATTCCCTAGGTTTATTAAAATGACAGATCTTGCAATCATTTTTGCTAGATCTGTCTATTATCCCGATCAAAGTGGAAGTTTTTTTTTATGAGCGGGAATATGGTTAGAGGGATAATGGACATTGATTTTAGGTTTGAACTAAGTCTTAGCTCATTAAGGTAAGTGGGACCAAGTCTTAGTTAGTTATGGAAACATGTCAAAATAGGTCTAGGGTGAGGTGGCTAGGTGAGGTGGAGGGGTGAGGTGGAAAATAAATTAATTAAAATAATTAAGTAATGAACATTGTGAGGATGGTTATTAATTTATTTATAAATAATTAAATTAATGTTAATGTGGGGTATAAGGGTCATGGTTAGGTGAATATGTTTGAGTTGGTTATTTGATGGGGGACGAGGAGAGTGTGACCCAATTTTTGTGTCTTAATTGGCACAATGATATTTTATATGAGGCATGTTGCATGGGAAGCACCATTTTGACTCTTGTGCCAAATTGTTCTTAATTGGAACAAGTGCCCAACTTTCATTTGGGGTGTTGGAAGAGAAGGCACAAGAGGAAAAACTTATAAGGTCATATTTGTATTAGGCTGCCATCTATCATTCGATAGTTGTGTGCATATCTTTGATTTCCATATTGATTCCACTAAGGCCGATTGATTTAAGCATGTGTGTGATTGGAATTTCCTCTATAGGATTTTGTTTGTTGCTTTTCTAATTATATGACCTTGTTTGATAAATTTCTAATCAAGGCCTTGAATTCTTCATCTTCCTTTTATGCGATGGAGAGTAGGATGTTGAGGCAACTAGTTACATGCTTTTCTAAGGAATAGGAATAGGGGCCACAGAGGGCTGGGGTGCTTGTGAAATTTATGGGAATAAGGGCATAGGTGGTCTAGTTCCAACTTTCCCAAGTGAATAAGAATATTTTCTTCCCATATTGTAATACTATAAGTAGCTGGTAAATTCCTACCTCCCATAGATTGGATCATAAATGAAATGTCATTGTTGAGCACCTTTAGATAATACAGAAAAACATGTTGGGCTATAGGTCTTACCACAAGAGGGATTCTATCCCAAGTCTTCTGAAATATGATGTTGAAATTATTCATCTACTCATTGGGTGCCCTCCTTGTTGTCATCAATTGCTCCACCAAATATAGGTGATCTAACTTATCTTCAAAGTAATTGTAAAGAATTGTTCCTAGCACATCCCATGTGGTGATAGATCCATGTCTTAAGCCTCACTACCATTAAATATATTTACCTTTGAAAGAGGTTGCAAGCAACGTGATAGTTACATGATCATGTGTGATTAGATAGAGTGAACACACATTGGCTATATCCTGGATATGCTCTTTAGGGGTGACTTGATTCTCACCAGTAAAGTAAGGAATACTCTTGATCACACCATTTGACATATCATGTTTCTACGACTAGGGAGCAAGGGACTCCCTCAAAAAAGTTTGAAAAGTTTCTTAATGGAGGAGATTTTGATGCATCATTTTAGGATGTGTAGGTTGTCTTGTTTTGAGGAGGAGTTGAGTGGGAATGACAAGCTCGAGATAGATATACACATGCATGATTTCTAGAATGAACTCTTCTCGGGGATAACTGGATGAACTCAAAATAATCTTCATTTTCTTCACTTCTTCTTGTGTGACTCTTCTCATGAAAGGTTCTCGGACTATAAAATAGAGATATTAAAATATAGGGAGTCACTAATGTGTTGAAATGAGCCTCCAAAGGCTGAAACAATAAGTCCACACACCTAAACTTAGAGATTTGAAATTTGATCTTTCAATATTGGTCCCACCGAGCATGCCAAAACTTTTGGTTGCTCAAACATGAACCCATGTCTCGGATCTTGGAAGGGCCAAGATATTTGAGACCACAATGGAACCTTCCCCAAGTTTTGGGATCTTGCGAGCTTGGGATGAATCTTTAGAGAAGGCCGATTCCTCTATCTATTTCTACTACTACTATTACTGGTAGTGCTAGAAGGAAAACTAATCTAATGATGCCAAGGGACTAATGATAGAAGGATAACATAAAAGGAAACTACACTAAAAGGATAGCACAAGAAAAGAGGAAAGAACACTATCATTGCAGTGAGAACAAAGGAAGTGCATGAAAGGAGGCTAGGCATGAGTAACATAATGAAACACGTACTCACCAGAGTCATTCTCATGGAACATAAATAAATATGGAAATGTAAGGGACCTGAAATAACACAACTAGCATACAACGCAAAATAAAAGGAAAGAAGAAGGAATGCAAACATGTTAGGATAGAGAATAGTCACAAAATGATGATTATATTAATTCCATAAATGCATAGAGATATTACTATAATGAAGGAGGCTGATGTCAACATGTAAAATCCAAACATAGAGGTTTGCAACTCAAAATACATAAAATATGAAGTCCTTAGAAAAATGCGTAAGGATCCAAAGTGTCCAACATAAAAAATGATCCTTGCTCTTACATTTATAGATGAACCCATGGAGGAAGAAGGGAGAAGGAGGAAAATTTGAATTTGAAAAACAACCACCAACAAGAAGCATTTAATGCCTGTAAATCCACCTGGAGATCTATGAATTATGCTTCCCCATGCCTATTTGACATGTTGAAGAATAAGGAGGAAGATTATACCAAATCGGTGGTTCAAGAAATTGCATCTACTCATCAATGTTCAGAAAGACGTTTTCCCATTTCTCACCTACCAGATCCACCAAAATTTGAATTTGAATTTTTAGCACTATAGCTTATGTTAGAAGCTCTTTGACAAGTCTAGGCATGCACCGATCTGAGATTTGTAGTAGAAGATACGGCTATTATAATATGTCAAAGTCATTGGTGCATGTAAAACATGTTGTGCATGTGGATTTCTTGAAATGATGGCCAACTATGTGAATACTTTGCATTTCTACCATGTGTCACTCATTGATTTATTACAAGGATTCAAAGCTGTTGGAACACTTTTCCAGTTGTCATGTGACACACTTAATCATGTCAAAAGATGACCTGACATAGAGGTACATTAGGAAATGATGCATGAAGAAAACAAAGGAAGGTGTAGAGGAGGCGAGCGCAATGTGTGTGGGGAAATGAGGAAAACTAGTGAGAAGAGAACACATGGTCAAGGCACAACTATTACAAAGTAATGGGCACGACGTGTAAGGGGAAAAGGACTTAGGCGATAGAAGCAAGTGCAAGGCCCATGGAAGGAGAGACTGATTAGGAAGAAGGTGAATGCACGAAAGGTGGGAGTAAGGGAGGGTTGGAAGGAGGAAAGGAAAGGGGTGCATAAGGAAATGTTGACCAAGGGAATGTGTCAAGTGATCTTGGGCATGCACAAATTTCAATAAATAACTTAGATCCAGAATGTATATGTGAGTTATCCAAATTTCTAGGAGAGATACTTGAATAACACAAACTATTCAATGAAAAAAATTTTGGCATGCCCGATGGGACCGTCTCTTGGTTCATTGCATTTTCTTCATATAGGGAAATTTTTGTGTGTTTCTTTCCTTTTGAAAAATACACATTTAATCTTCTCCTAGTAATATTATTTTATTTTAATTTTCTAAAATGACATTTGTCATTTGGTGCTTAAAACGAACCAATTATTCCTTCTTGGATTTTCATAGTAGTGAAAGAGCATGTTATTGACCTATTCATCATTTGCTTCATCGAATATAATTGTTGATTTGGGATATAAAATTTGTTTCATTTCATCCTTGTATGCTGCATTATTAGCTCACATTTAAAAATGAGGGTAACATATATGTTGGAAGTCATGCCCAGCTGATGGTTGACAATTGAACTGTATGAAAGCACTTTCTTCTATCTTTCTTTTCCAAACTACAAAATTTTAATTTACACATATTCTTAAACAACACTCCACCTAGAAGAAGTTGTCAATGATCACATGATCGAGAGGATAAAATTGGGCATTGTTGGTACCCAAACTTAATCTCCTTCACAACTCAAGTAGCATCATGGATCTCACAAGACACTCAAGGGTAGACAAATGATTTGTGTGTCATTTGTAGCCGAGGAGCACATCTATCTGACTTGTTAGCACTCAAGATTTGAAGGAGTGGGTAGCACCTCGAAAGGATTTTGATCGATCCTCACTATTTTAGGTTGTGCCTATCAACCAAGGCAAGAGAGCCTATATTTCAGCCTTTGTTTGTTGAAGGAGGTGGAGATATCCTTTTGCTTTGCACATTATATGGAGATGGCCTTGGGAAAACATGATCAATTATCCATTATTCAAACTCAAAGGAGTTGTCACTACTAAATGATGGAAATGCTTTCAAGACAAGGCTAAGGCTGCTAGAGACATGATAAAATCCTGATATGCTTTGTGCATTTTGTGAATGGATTGTATTCCTTTGTTGACACACAATGCAATGCAGGGGTAGTATGGGTAGGATGAGTTAGTTTGAATGAAATTTTTTTGGGAGATGTTTAGACAAGACTAGCTAGGAATTACCAACTTCCTTGAGAACCTTTGCAAGAGATCTGCAACACCTAAACAACAGAGATGTTTTAATGGGGTTAAAATACTCCTTCAACCAGGATATGTGCACCAAATGGAGGCCCAGATCTGCACTCTTCCACACAACCTTTGATAACCTACCACAAAATCTTGAAGAAAAATACCAAAAAAGTATTCCAGGAATCTCTATTTGATCATGACCTAAGGTGCACCCAAAGGTTTACAAATAATTTCAATATTCAAGGACAGTAAAATGATTTTAAATCTATTTATCTTCTATCAAATGAAGGCTCTTCTGAATATAAGATTGCAAATGCCATTAAACCATCAACAAGACATGAGACCATGTATGATCAAAGAGATCCTAAACACAAGATTGCAACATGAGCAATAAACACAAATTGAAATCATTCTGAAACATAAGTATACAAATTTTGCCAAGAGATAACACCAAATAATCCAAAAATTGATCAAATACATCAACAGGGGAATGTTATTAGAACAATCTCAAAGCTTATTGATGGCTTTACAACTAAAACCAACTCAACATGATGAAATTTGATGCAATGTGGAATTGAAAATGGCTCTCAGGTGGTTTTCTCTGAGAAAATGGGTTTCTTCTAGTTTTTTGCTTGAAATCTCTAAGTCCTTTTTTTCTCCTCCCCTCCCCTTTCTTAAAAAAATATCATATATACTTAATGCCAACTTGGATTCTTTCCTCTTAAGCAAAGAATATGCTTGAGGGATCAAATTTGTTACAAAACCCTTATCCTTTCATGAAAATGACATAAAACTAAAAACAGCTCGCATATTGCCAAGGATGCACAAAATTTATAAAATATTACACAAACTTCTATCCTTATCCATCCCAGGGTCACGTTTTTTCATTCAAGCATGCCAAAGATGTTTAACTTATCATTTTTTACCTTTTCCCCTCATCATTTCACCTCTACAACTTTTGATTTTCATTTTCCATGTTTTTACATTGGGCCCGAGCAAAAATGCATCAAAAACATCATAGATCATCAAATTAGCTCATGAAAATGGTGCCATTGCTCTCAAGACTAGGAAACTTAAAATCATATAAGGTTTGATGAAATTTGATGAAGAAATGTGATTTCCAAGCTCCTTGGAGCTCCCATGGTGGCCAAAAAATGAAATTGCATAGTATCCATTGATTTTGATCAACTTTTAATATCAACCCTCCACGTGGATAATGCCATTTAAAAAATAAGCTCAAGAGACACCCTTTTGACCTTTGAATGGGGTGGGACATGTGTCACAATGTGATTGGATCGAACTCCCATCTTTAGAAATGCATTTGCGACCTTTTTACTTTTGGAAAATTTTGCAAAATTCTCGCTTCTCCCCTGGACCCGCCACGTGTCCACATGTGGGCCCCACCAAAAACCACGGGCTCATTTTATGAATTTTGACACTTTTTTGAAAAAGGGAAATTTTGCTTAAAAATTTCCATGGGCCCGAACACCCATTCTCTTCCTCGCCACATGGCACTCTCCCATTCGCCAGTGGGTCCAAGCCTCCCACTTTGCCATCAGACCTCCCTGCCAATTTTGTAAAATTTCAAACTTTTCCCCGGGCCCGCACTTCCCCATTTTGCCATTTGGGACATGTGTTGCTTCATGATTTGTTGCGAGAGCTTTGGCTAGAATTTTAACTTTAAAGTTTTGAAGTTTAAAAACTTCAAATTCATCAAAAGCTTTGCCCTCCCATGCTGACTCCTCCTAGACACATGTCCACCTGTCATTGGATGAGGGCTTTTAGGTCAAAAATTTCCCTTAACACCTTGAGCCAAAAACATAAAAATTTTACCAACTTCTTACTTCCCGCATATCTTCTTGCCACGTGTCCTCTTCCCATTTGTTGCGGGATTTCAGCTCAAATTTTTACTTTAAAATTTTGAAGTTAAAAACTTCAAATTCATCGAAACCCCGCCCTTCCATGCTGACTTCTCCAGGACACGTGTCCACCTGCCATTAGATGTAGGCCTTCGAGGCAAAAATTTAACTTAGGAAATTTTACAAAATGGAAGCAAAATTTCTAAGGCAAGCCCACCACCCGCCATTCCTCTAGCCAATCACAATGTGCCACATAGGCACTTTACTGTAGCAAGTGGAGCCAGGGAACAAAATTTTCCTTTTGCCAAAATTTTAAAAACAACAAGTTAGAAACATTTTCCCGCCTTCCTTGGCCAATAGGAAACCACCATGTTGTAATAATGTTATGATGATGAATTTGACGGGAAAAAAATGCCCATATGACCGTCAAAATGTCAAAAATGTAGAGGATGCCCTAGAAATCAAATTTTTTTGACAAGGAAGGCAGATTTCTTGATCTTGAACCAATTGAATCATTTTTTGACATTAATTTCAACCCTGGGATTGGGAAAATATTTGCACAAACTTGGGATTCGATCAGACTTGAGTTTTTTCATGATTTGACAAAGGAAAATGCCACAGGACCCATAAAAATGAAGAAATTAGGGCACAAAAAGGAGGAAACTTGGAAAATATTTCATAATAGGGCAAAACAACAACATTATGAGCATTTGAAAGTATTCAACTGGAGAAATCAAGTTTACAGACCACCCAATCGACCAATGAAATGTTTCTGAGTAGAATTTGACATGAAAATTTAAGGCACATTATGAAAACTCAATAATGGGACCAACATTGGCTCTTGCTTGGGGATGGGCACTCCCAGTGAGTGCCACAAGGACAAAACGTAGACCAAGTGCCAAAAACCATTGGGCAAAGGAGTCAAAACATAGGGCAGCCCAAAAAACTAGAATTACCACCAAAAGGACCAAGAAAACCAGCCAAAAATGGTTTCCAAGGACAAAAGGGCAAACCACACACCAACCAACAACAAAAAACAAAGCAAGAACAAATACTATACAAATATACAACTTGTGCATACCTTACTTTAGGGATTTAATCCAAGAAATGTTTTAAATGTCTGTCATTAACAGAAGCTCCAGCAATTCCCCATCTAGATCTTTAAGGAAAAAGGTATGCTCACCAATTCTGATGTCAATGGCATAAGGGCCCATCCATAATGCATCAAAATTTCCATGCTTTCCCTTGTCTTCATGCCTACTATCCCATAGCAAAACCAGATCTCCAACATTGAAGGCTCTAGGAGTGACCTTCTTATCAAACAACCTCTTCAATTTCTCTCTAAATCTGATATGCCTTTGATGAGAGGCTCTTCTTTCTTCATCCAACTCAATGATCTGATTGATTCTTGATTCATATGGGCCATGTTCTTGATCTTCCAATTGTTGGGAAAACTGAAAAGTGGATAATTACAGGTGTAAGGGCAGCAAATCCTGAGTTCCATACACCAATTCAAATAGGATTTTACCAGTTTCTCTTTTAGGAGTTATTCTATCAACCCAAACTACAAATTTCAATTGCTCTCCCCACTTCTTCTTGTTCATTTCCAAGGTCCTCTAATGATCTTGAGAAAGTTCTTGTTACTTGACTCAACTTGTCCATTACCTTGTGGATTGTAGTTTGAAGAATAAGTTAGATTTATTCCATATTCATTACACATTGCCATCAAAGGTTTGGCTCTAAAACACATGGCATTATTAGATACAATCTTAACTAGAACTCCAAATCTGCATATGATATGATTCAACAAGAAATCCATTACCACTTGGTGTGTTGCCTTTCTAGATGGAATTGCTTCAACCCACTTTGTAAAATAATCAGTTGCTACAAGGATCCATTTATGACCAGCACTAGAAGGATTTGAAATCTCACCAATGAAATCCATTCCCCATTGTTTGAAAGGGCTTCAATTGATACAGGATACAAAGGAAGGGATCCTGAAGCTTTTAGTCTTCCAGAGAAACATTGGCAACTATCACACTTTCTAACCAGCTGGGTTGCATCTTTAAAAAGAGTAGGCCACCAATAACCAACTCTTAAAATCTTATGTGCTATCACTCTCCCAAAAAATTTCCTCCACAAACTCCCCCATGGAAATCAGCAATCAACTTGGGAGCTTCATCTTTAGTTATGCATTTCAAGAGGACACCTTCAGGTTCTTCCAAGCCAGCCCAAGGTCTGTTATGATATATTTTTGAGAAGCCAGCTTGAGGGCTCTTTTCTAATTTTTATTTAAATGACTAGGACAACATAGGTGTCTGAGGTAGAAGATCACATCTTTGTACCACTCAGAATTTACCAACTTTGCAAGCACATCTATCCTTTCTTCCTCTAGTTGATTCACTTCCACATTTTGCAAGTTGCTCTCAGCCATGAGCTTGGCAAGACCCAAACCTCTTACTAGCTTTGTTGTTTGGATATCCATATCATATTCTTGTAATTTGTTGACCCATCTACATCTCTTGCTTGATATCTCCATGTCTGATAAGATGTCTTTAACCATGGTGTGGGGAACATAAGCAACAACTTTTGAACTCAATATATAGGGCCTGAAAATCTTTGTTGCTTTTACCAATGCAAACGCTTGTTTTTCCATGATTGTATACTTCAACTCAGCTACTTGTAAAGCCTTTCTAAAGAAAGAAATAGGCCTCTCAGCTCCATTCTCATCCTTTTGTAACAAAACTGAAGCAATGGTATATTCAGAGGAAAAGAAAATATTTGGAAAGGCCTCTTATAGTTTGGAGCTGCCAAAATAGGGCATGCTTAAGTGCATCCTTTATTCCTTCAAAAGCTTGAATGGTAACCTCCTCCCACCTGATAACTTGATCCTTTTTAACATGCTTGTGATTGGAAGAGTTATCTCAGCAAAATTGGAAACAAACCTTCTAATAAAATTGATTTGGCCAAAGAAAGATTGGATACCTTTCTTGGTTCTTAGGATAGGTACTTTGTTGATTGCCTCCACTCTCTCAGGGTCTATCATGACACCATCCTTAGATACAATATGCCCCAAAACCTTGGCCTTTGCACACCAAAATGACACTTGTTTGGATTAAGATAAATTCCATACTCCCTACATCTGATCAACATCTTCTCTAGGTGTTGCAAATGGTCACCTCATTGCCTTGAAAAACAGTCACATCATCTTGGTAGACTATAATAAATCATTGATGTAACTAGCAAAGGCAACATCCATTTCCTTTGAAAAGTGGCACCAACATTCATCAATCCAAAGGGCATCCTAACAAAAACATAAGTCCCCATGGAGTAGTGAAGGTTGTCTTAAGTCTTTCTGATTCTTTAACAACCACCTGATTGTATCCGAGAAACCATCCAAAGTAGAAAGCATTTATGACCCTGTCACAAGTTGCAACATATTTTCCATATTTGGTAGGGCATATTTTCCTTCATGGATGCTTTATTTAGATTCCTAAAATCCACACAAATTCTGATGTCTCCATTCTTCTTTCTAAGCTGGCACAAGGTTTGCAACCCAAGATGAATACCTAGTGGGTTGAATAATACCTCCATCTCTCAACTTCTTTAACTCTTCTTGCATTTTCATGGAGAGAAGTGGATTAATAGGCCTTTGTCTCTATCTGAATGGCTTAGTCTTGGCCTCAAGAGGGATCTCATGTTTGAACAAGTATTCCCTATATGCTTTCAGCTCTGAATAAGACCAAGCAAGACCAAGGATTCAAAATTAAGTTTGAAGGAAAAAAACTCCTCCTAGGAGAAAGAAAAACTATACCATCACCATTTCCAAATTTGGAGCAAGCTCCATCAAATAGCAACGTCCATAGAGAACCTACCATATCAAGGCATTCTGATTTATCCATCTTATTCTCTTTTCTATTAGCAAAAGCTAATGAAATTGTCAACATCTACATCAGCAAACAATACTTCATAGAAGTATTGTTGGGATCTTCAATCAAGTGCAACATCTTCTTTTCACCATAGAGTTTGACAAGGATTCCTTCAATGGGAATAGTGGAAAAGGACATGTCCATTTGAACACTACCACCAACACTTATAGCCCATTTTCTTGACAAAAGCATACCCCCATTTGGTAGGAAATCAACAATTACAACATCAAGTTTAAGTTCTTACCCGATAAGCTATAAGTTGCACTACTAAACCCTTCACACAACCAACAACCGGTGCTTCCCTTGAATCCATGGTAGTACACTTCCCATATGCTAGCTGTCACTTTGATATCAACTCATTCATGACTTCTAGAGCATGACATTACATGATGCACTAGAATCAAACATACAATTGTGAAGTAGTCTATCTTTTATGAGAAAAGTTGTAAAGAATGGATCAACATTCAATTGGGAATCAACCAAGGATGTCCCAAAATATACTTCAGGTGCTTCTCCAAGATCCTCCACTACTAGTGGTGTTTCAAGGCCAGCAATGATTTGAAGAGGAATCTCAACAACATTTACATTTCTACCTGGGGTAATCTTCTCTTCTTTCAATCCCAAGTACTCAAATGCTCTCTTTTTATGCTCGGGTATTCTAAGCAACTCCATGATGGGAACACTCACTTTGATTTGACTCAATACTTGGGCAATATCATATGGAACACTTCTTTGGAAGGACAACATTAGGAGGGACACAAGTAGATTCATCAAATGGAGAAGGATTCTTGGCACCGTGGCATGAAGAGGACTGACATTTTTACATGGGACAACAGGGTTCTTGGCAAGTGTTTCTTTTCTAGGATTGTCTTTTGGAATGCTTGTGAGCAAGGGTGTCTTTGGCTTGGCTTGAGGACCAACTCCTCTAACAACTTTACTTCTAGTATTATACTCTTTCTCTTGACCAACCACAACATTCATTAACAATTGTCTATCTTCCTCTGAAGGAATACCACCATCATACTTCTTGATCATTAAAGCCCTTAGATATTCAAAGTCATTATTAGGAATTTCAAAATCTTGAACAACATATGTCATGAGCTTTTTGAGAGAAAGAAATGGTACCCTCTTTATGCAATCCCAAAAGGTTATAGTAGTCCTTGCACTTATTACATATGTTGATGTTGCTGCCTTGTTGTGAGCTTGAAGAGCTGCCCATCATACAAATGTCATCATCCATTTCATCTTCATTATCATATTCAATAAATTTCTAGTCCATTTCACATGGAGGATGAGGAAGAAAACATCTATCACACCAATCCATATCAGCAATTTCTTGAACAACAACAACTCTTGCAGTTAGAGGGTCAAGCACCACTCTATTTTCATGTGCTTGGGGTTGTCTATTTCCCCCACCAATAAGCCCTTTAACTCTATCATCTTTTCTTTGATCACCCATAGGATGATTTCCAAATCTATCATGGTTTTGAGTTCTTTGTTGTCCTTGTGAACTTTTCCAAATTCTTGTCTCGGTCCGGGCTAATTTGTAAGAAATTTCTTTGACAGCCCCTGCCAAAGTCTTAACAACATCTTCTAAATCAGCACCCTTGCTAGCTTGAGGCTTCTTAGGGTTTATCAGCTTCACACCATCCCTCTTAAGTGGTTTACCAATAGATTTAATATTATTTTCAATTTTAAGTGCCATGGTGAAAGCTTGCCTCAAGTTTGTAGGGTTTTTCTCTCAAGTAATAGGCTTCCTTTTTATCAAATGCATCTGCATATTTGATCAAACAATATTCATCACAAGGCCTCAAGATGACAAGAAACCTTCTCAATTTTTTGTTAAATCTTTTATTAAGTCATGGAATGTTTCATTCAGGTTCTTTTTGATATTCTCAAATTTAGACAACAGAAATCTAGGATCAGTCATGTCACCATATTGCAACCTAAATGCATTTTTCATCTCAGTCCATGAATCAATAGAGTTATCAGGTAGATCCTTGTACCAATCCCTAGTATCTTCTTCAAATGTATGGATAAACAACTTGATATACACATCCTCAAATTATATCTCAAAATATTCCATCATATTATCAAAAAGTTTGAGATGCTGATCACTAGTAATGGCATTGTTACCTTGGAATTTTGGCAACCTATTTCTGACATCTTGTGGGATATTTGGGTAACCATCCATTCCTCTAAAATTTATAGGACCAAAAGTGTTAACAAAAATGGAGGTCTAGGTTGAGCCATATTGTTTGGTGGGGGTGATCTTGGAGGTGAAACAAGTTGGTGAGGAGTACAATATCCTTGGGGCTCAAGAATGTGATTCACAAGATTGGTATCTTCTAAGTGCTGATTTTCTTGGGAAGTTTTACTTGAATTAAAACATAGAGGTGTAGATTGGAGAAGGAACTTACTAGGTACAGCAGAAGGACCTTCACTAGCTAAGGCAAACAAGTTTATGAGAGGATTGGTTGAATTAGAATCACTTGAAGAAGAGTCATATTCCTCTACCAAAGGTTGATCTTTCTCACAAATGACTATATCTTAGCTTGTCGATGTCTAACCTTTAACCACTTTCCAAACTCTTCTCCCTTCCACTAATTATCTTAAATATGAGAACAATTTTATAGAGGAGTCTTTAAGGAAGAGAGATCTTCTTCCCTCCAGTTTTGCAGAGATCAATAACACAAAAATAAATGATAGAAAGCTCAAGACACTAGTATTTCTAAATTCAAATCAGCATGGAGTCGCCACTAAGGAATTTCACCTCAGTTGTGAAAGAATGCACTAAAATAATCTGTCAAATGCTTTCTAATACTAATAACTTTGCAAGGTTTTATAAACCAGACCTTCTTTTTAAATCAACCAAGGACAAAGCAACCAGGATGTATAAAACTACTATAAATGCAAAAGAAGCAGTTTGAGCTAAAAAAATTTTGCCTAAAACTTACAGATCTAAAGTACAAAATAATATTCCAAGAATGCAATAGCTCAGATACTTGAATATGAAAATTCTCAAACCCTTCAAACACTCCAAAAACACCAATAAATTCCAAGAAGTCCCAGTGAAACAGCGCCACTCTGGTGTTGGTATCCAAACTTAATCTCCTTCACAACTCAAGCAACATCATGGATCTCACAAGACACTCAAGGGTAGATAGATGATTTGTGTGTCATTTTAGCTAGGGAGCACATCTATCTAACTTGTTACCACTCAAGATTTTAAGGAGTGGATAGAACCTCGAAAGGATTTTTATCTATCCTCACTATTTTAGGTTGCGCCTTTATATCAAACAAGGTAAGAGATCTTATATTGCAAAGCCCCCTTTGTTTGATGAAGGAGGTGGAGATATCCTTTCTTTTGCACATTATATGGAGATGGCCTTGGGAAAACATGATTAATTATCCATTATTCAAAATCAAAGGAGTTGTCCCTACTAAATGATGGAAATTATTTCAAGACAAGGCTAAGGCAAGGCTACTAGAGACATGATAAAATCCTTACATGCTTTGTGCATTTTTGTGAATGGATTATATTCCTTTGTTGACACACAATGCAATGCAGGGGTAGTATGGGTAGGATGAGTTAGTTTGAATGAAATTTTTTGGGAGATGTTTAGACAAGACTAGCTAGGAATTACCAACTTCCTTGAGAACCTTTGCAAGAGATCTGTAACACCTAAACAACAGAGATGTTTTAATGGGTTTAAAATACTCCTTCAACCAGGATATGTGCACCAAATGGAGGCCCAGATCTACACTCTTCCACACAACCTTTGATAACCTGCCACAAAATCTTGAAGCAAAATACCAAAAAAGTATCCAAGAATCCCTATTTGATCATGACCTAAGGTGCACCCAAAGGTTTACAAATAATCTCAATATTCAAGGATAGTAAAATGATTTTAAATCTGTTTATCTTCTATCAAATGAAGGCTCTTCTGAATATAAGATTGAAAATGCCATTAAACCATCAAAAATACATGAGACCATGTATGATCAAAGAGATCCTAAACACAAGATTGCAACATGAGCAATAAACACAAATTGAAATCATTCAAAACATAAGCATATACAAATTTTTCCAAGAGATAACACCAAATAATCCAAAAATTGATCAAATACATCAGTAGGGAATGTTATTGGAACAATCTCAGAGCTTGTTGATGGCTTTACAACTGAAACCAACTCAACATGATGAAATCTGATGCAATGTGGAATTGAAAATGGCTCTCAGGCGGTTTTCTCTGAGAAAATGGGTTTCTTCAAGTTTTTACTTGAAATCTCTAAGTCTTTTCTTCTCCTCCACTGTTGTATATATCTTTCCCCTAGGTAGATATAGACAAGAAGAATATTATAGAAATCAAAGAAGCTCAAATCACGACATTTATCGCGAAGGCACAGAAAGTGGTGTCCAGTAAAATGGCGCATGACATGGAGTGTCGACAGAGAAAAGGATGCACCCTTGGTGCACGAAATGGCGCCGCGACATGGAGTGTCGGCAGAGAAAAGGATGCACCCTTGGCACATAGAAATGGCACATGACACAAAGTGTCAGCAGACAAAAGGATGCGCCTTGGCGCCTGAAAATGGCGCCGACACACGAAGTGTCGGCGAGAGAAAAGGATGCGCCCTTGGCGCACAGAAATGGCACATGACACGGAGTGTCGACAAAGAAAAGGATGCACCCTTGGTGCACAGAAATGGCACATGACATGGAGTGTCGATAGAGAAAAGGATGCGCCCTTGGCACACAGAAATGGCGCATGACACGGAGTGTCGACAGAGAAAAGGATGCACCCTTGGCACACAGAAATGGCGCACGACACGAGTGTCGATAGGGAAAAATTTGTGCCTTGGCACACGTAAGAGGATTTCAACACACACACGGATGTGCCTATGGCTCACCTCCAAGAGGCGCAAAATTTTGAGTCTTGTGACAAGAAGCGGCCCCACGCACGAGATATTGACGGCCATAACTTTTGACTGGGAGCTCGGATTCATGCAAGGTTGGAATTTTTGGAAATCTTACAAGGTCCTCTGTCCAACTACGACTGGATATCTTTAATTGGGTGAGAAAAAATTCTTTAAAATGAAAAATATAGTTTGCCACTTTTGGGTTCGTTGGGGTTCTCACCTACCATCATAATGAGATGAATTAAATGCAACCTAGAGGTGGTTGGGGTAGTTTTGGAATTCCTCTCTCTTTTCTCTCTCATTCTTCCTATAAATTGTAAGGAGGGGCTTCTTTCTAAAGGTTGGAAATTCTTGTTTTGCCCCTCCCTTCTTCTCTTTGGCAGGTGAACTTGTGGACTTAAAACCTTCCATTTGAAACTGTAATGCAACCTTGCCTCTTGGCATTTTGTAGTGTGTTGTATCAATCTTTGGAGAAAATTAATGCATGTCTGTGGATGATTCTCAACCCTCTTTGTATTCATTTGCATCCCCTTGATCCTTCACTGTGAATCTGGCTATCTGTGCATGATCTTGCATTGCATTTTAATGGTCTTTGTTTATTGGCTAGACAAGTGTTCTTCATTCCTCGGTGCATCACCTTTGTAGTTTAGGTTTTATTTTTATGCATTTTCTTACCCTGTCTCCTTGGAAAGTTAGATTAGGTTTTTAGTAAACCCTCTGCATTTTCTACGTGTGCATCTGAACAGAGGAATAGGAACCGGCCTTCATCTGGAGAGATTTTCCGTTTTCGCAATGTCCCACACTTGGGAAAAGCTCCATGTTATGCAATCACACTGAGAGTCTCAACCCATCCATCGTGTTGCGAGAAATTGGGAAGTGCTTTGTGATTCGACATCAATAGTTTTGGCACGCCCGGTGGGACCAAGAGGTCATTCCACAGATTTGAAGGAACTTTCAAGAAATTCGGACTTAAAAAATTGCAGGTTTTACAATTTCATATTTTCACCTTCAGGCTGAACTTTGAAATCAATTTTCAAGGACTTAACTTGCTCGAAACAAGTCAAAATTTCACCAGTTGATAGATCGGGGATAATCTTCAAAAGGGTATTCTTAGATTTTTGAGATTTTGACTTTCAAAATTTCATGGTTTTTTGATTTTCAGATTTCAGGTTTTCGGAAGTCTGGCATTTTTGGATTTTCGGGACTGTCATTCCAAATCAAATTCCAAACTCTAAAATCTCAAAAATACAGGTCTTTTAAAATTCTATTTTTTAAATATTGTCAGGTTTGGTGTGTAACTTGGCAGAAGTCTAGCCTTTTGAGGCTCATTTTTCTAACACATCTGGCGACTCTGAAGGGATAGAATTCAGCGGTGTAGCAGCACAAGTTGCCCAGGCACATGAGAAGAATTTGAACCAGGTCTAATACTTGAGAAGAGGGGCTATTTTCCACTTGCAACTATCACCAGGAGGAGGAAGGAGAGGAAGAAGACCACAAAGATCACCATCTCCACCTAACAGGACTTTGTCTACACCTCCACCTGGTAGGCCTTTTCTCGCATCGACCAGGGTTCTTAGGCCAATCATAATGGCACATCTACCACCGAATCCCTTTGTCAATTTCACGGGTAGTAGTCCACTTGCCCTAAATGCTCAAAATCAAATTCCAGTTGCAGCACTAAAGAATATACCCTATTTCACAGGAGAAAATCATACTACTCCTATTGATCACATCCAGGATATTGCTAATGCATGTGTAATTCACGAAATAAATGAAATGGATGTTGCGGTCAAGTTGTTGGCTTCATCTTTCAAAGGTAAGGCCTTACAATGGTTTAGGAGCCTAGCAGCAGGGTCTATTACAATTAGAACCAAATTTGTTAAGATCTTTGCAGATTCGGGAGAGGGCGGACAATTTGTCTTTATTGGAACAGCTGACAACAATCAAAAGGGCTCCTAACGAACAAATGACAGATTTCAACTTTAGATTCCAATGGACATGGGACAGGATTCCAATAGCCATTAGACCAACCACCGAAGGAGCATTCCTTTATTTCTTAAAGGCTATAAATTTAGACATAGCCATGATGATCCAATCAATGGGAGGAACAATGCTATCAGGGGCCTACGACACAGCTATCAGAGCAGAGAACTGTTTGATCCAAGCTGGCAAGCTTGCACCAAGGCCACCAATGCCTCTCTATCCGGATATGGGAAATCCTACAACCAGTCAAGCACCAGAGTTGAATCCCATTCCAACTCCTAGAAATCAAAGCAATAATGAGGCGTCGACTTCTTCAAATACTTCAAAGGAATTACAGGAGGTCATGAAACAACTGCAGAACCTTGGAAATGAGCTAGTGACTATCAAAATACAACAAGCTCAAAGTGCTAGACCGTATCAGCCTCAAGCACAGTACCAAGCTAGGCCCTCATACCAACAAAATAGACCACCACCTCAGGCTGCAAATCAAAACCAAAACCAAGGACAACCTCAAGCTGCCAGGCCATTTCGACCGTATGATCCAAATGCAACGACATCCTCAAGAGCTTTGGTCCCGACACAAAATAACATGGCACAGGAGTACGACTGGTGTTACCCTTGCAATCTACCTCACAATCAGTCGGCATGTTTCAATGGTGTACTAAATCAGGCCTTGATGGTGCAAACCATTGGTGTTCCTCAAGAACCAAGCTTGGAGGAGAATCAACAGCAAGAAATGTAACAAGAAGGACCTCCAACAGAAACCACATTGGCCAATTGGCAAAACGGAAGACTTCTGTGGAGTTAACCAACAGCCTTTTCAAGGCGTGGCTGCCAACACACGGTCAAAGAAGAGAAATATAGGAGAGGGACAACCATGTAATCCAGTTGTTTCTCAGTCCACTCCTACACAACAAGGGGTCAGTAGACCAAACGCAGCTCCAAATGTGCAAAATCAACCTAAGGTACCTGTTGTAGCAACACATGCACCTGTTCAAGCTCCAGAAAAGGTTGTGCCAAGCAAGGATAGCAAAAGGACAATTCATCCCCTTCAACATCATCGATCAAATGAAGAAGACACATGTGAACATTTCCATGTGGGAATCACTTGCGATCCCAGGGCAACGAGATTTATTGCAAGCTGCAATGGCTAATTGGTCTGCCACAAATGTATCAAACCAGGGACATGAGAAAAATTTCTCACTAATGCGATCTAACATAGGATGGGTTCCGCAGACAAGCAAAAATTTGAAACCTCCACCATTCTATGTGTCATTGGTTGTTGGAAACCACTTGGTACACAATTGCATGATAGATTCAGGAGCAAGTAGTTTAGTGATGCCAAAGAAAATAGTGGATCAACTGGGTTTGAAATATGAGCCAGTGCTGAAAGGAGTAGTGCAACTAGATGGAACAACAGTATGAACAGTTGGGGTCATCAAAGGGTTAAGCCTAACACTACATTCCTGTCCTAATGTTACGATTACGCAGATGTGTATGTGATTGACCTTCCGCCACTCTTTGCATTATGTCTATCAAGAGACTTCACTACAAAAATCGGTGGATATTTATCTGTAGATTGGTCACACATGATTTTTAGGACAAGGTATGGAGCCAAAGCAATAATCAGGTCAGAACCAATTGCCAATTTCCATATTGAGCCTCATGTACCAAATCCTATCAATGCAAATTGCTCGGCTTTTGATCAGGAGGAGTGTTCAAATGATCTAGAAACAGGTACTAAGGTCGAGGGAATTCCTGATTTAACTTTGGATGAATGGGCAAACAAGAGTCATGAATTTGACCCATACTGAGGAAATTGAAGAATCGAATTGGGCGTGTATTGTATACACGAAGAAAATTCACCCATTCCTGACATCATTCAGCCTGAACAAAAGGATGAAAACAAAGTTTGGAAATTATTTTTCGATGGTTTGAGAAGCAGACAAGGTGTTGGAGGTGGTGCAATGTTGATTTCACCACAAGACATCAAATATTTTTCAGCTTTTCGTTTCCAGTTTTCCTATTCAAACAACACGGCTGAATACGAAGCATTGATTCATGGAATTCATTGGGCCAGGAAAAGGGGCATAAAGAACTTGTAGGTGTTTGGAGATAGTGAGCTAATCATCAACCAAGTTAGGGGACAACATGCTACAAAGAACGACTTGTTGAAGAGCTACAAGAATAGGGTATGGGACCTCATTGAGGATTTTGAAGCTTTCAACATTGTGTCCATACCCAGGAAGAAAAATGAAGTCGCAGATAGGCTCATAGCAGTTGGAGCAACATTTGATGTGGTTGACAACATCGAAAGGGTAAAAACACAACCCACATATCCATGTGATTGTGAGGCCAGGCGATTCAGATAATAACACAAGGTGCGGTGTTTGAGAATGATCAACGGATCGTCAATTTCTTATAAGAAGAGGCTGAATTCTCGGCTAGGAATCGGGATGATTAGATCAGCGGCGGTATGGGGATCAAGTAGTGCAGCTTGCGGATAAACAAGCTTCCTAAGGGTTTAGTAACATTGGATTCTATCTTGAACCCTAACGACCGATTCGTAAGGAAAAGGCTAACATACTGAGTCAAGAGAGAAGATTCGGGGCCAATTCCGGTTGGGGAAGGCAAAACTCTTCAAATTGGTAAAGTGGCCACTGAGCAGGAGAAATCAGATTTCATACAACTTTGCCAAGAATTTCCAGATGTCTTCACTTGGAGCTATGAAGACTTAAGAGGATTCGATCCAAATTTGGCACAACATACCATAGAATTAGATCCAGATGCTAAGCCCATCAGGTAGAAGCAGAGACCAGTCAACCCTCACATTGAACCTCTAATGAAGAAAGAGCTAAATAAGCTAATAGAGGCAAGCATTATATTCCCGATCAAGCACTCAAGCTGGGTTGCAAACTTGGTTCCGGTCAGGAAGAAGAGTGGAGAAATCAGGTTGTGTGTGGATTTCTCGAGACCTAAACAGGGCATCTCTCAAAGACCATTACCCACTTCCTTCAATGGAACAAATATTGCAAGTAGTATCCGGTTCAGAGAGATTCTCTCTCCTAGATGGCTACTCAGGGTACAATCAGGTGATGGTGAAAGAAGATGACCAATTCAAGATGACTTTCACCACCAAATGGGGGACCTATGCCTACAAGAAAATGCCATTTGGGCTATCAAATGCTGGAGCCACCTTCCAAAGGGCAATGGATATGGCATTTAAGGGGTTGATCAATAAAATAGTTCTAATATATCTTGACGACATCACTGTATTCTCAAAAAATGCAGCGGATCACCTCTGTCATTTGAGGCAAGTATTTCAGAGGTGTAGAAGATTTGGGGTATCATTGAATCCCAAAAAATGCATATTTTTGGCTCACGAGGGAAAACTTCTAGGCCATATTGTTTCAAAGGAAGGGTTGACGATTGACCCAAAAAGAGTTAAAGCAATTCGAGCATTGCCATTGCCAAGTCACAAGAAGGCTCTTCAAAGCTTCTTGGGAAGGATCAATTTTGTCCACAGATTTGTTCCAAATTTTGCTACTCTTGTGAAGCCAATAATGCTGATGTTAAAGAAGAGTATGGCATTTAAGTGGACATCTGAAGGCAAGGCAAGTTTTGAGGCAATAAAAGAGGCTATATCTCAAGCTCCAACTCTCGTCAATCCAGACTTCTCCAAGGACTTCGTGCTATATGCCTTTGGTGGTGGGGACACGATTTCTACAATCCTGGTACAACAAAACAAAGGAGGATTAGAACAACCAGTTTCTTTCTTCAGTCAAGGCTTGGAGGAATATGAAACTAGGTACTCTTTCATTGAAAAGCATGTCCTTGCGTGTCGGGAGCTTAAAGAAATTCAAGCACCTAGTCTCAAACAACAAGATCCAATTATTGGTCTCTCATGCGGGAGTCAGGGACTTCCTTCTAAACAAGGATCTGAATGAGAAACGTGCAGGATGGATAACTCGTGTCATGGAATATGACATCGAGATCAAGGTCACTAAACTAGTACGTGGGAAGGGACTATGTGAGCAGCTAGCCTTGAGTCAACAAGTTGAAGCAGGTAATGAAAAAGAGGTTGTCTTGGTATTACAGGATGGTCAAGAACAGGAAAATGATGATGTGCCCACTCCGTGTTGGACTCAGAATGTGATACACTTCCTACAGACAGGCCTATGCCCCCCAGAAATGAGCAAAGCAAAGAGGAGATACTTCAGATTACAAGCCATTCCATATGTGCTTGTTGATGGTGTTTTGTTTAAGAAAGACATCAATGGAGTTCTATTGAGGTGCATTGGGACAAATCAAATTAAAAGGGTGTTACGAGATTTTCACGATAGAGATTCTGGAGGACATTTCGCCCCACGAGTAACAACTCTCAAGATAATGAAGGTAGGTTATTGGCCACAGGTGTTGATGATCTTTGCTATACATGGATAAGAAAGTGCAAGAAATGTGCACTCTTCACAGGCAAAGAAAGACTAGCAGCACTTCCATTGCACCCAATTCTAGTTGACCAACCATTTATGCAATGGGGATTGGACTTCATCGGGGTCATCAATCCAAACTCAAGCCAAGGCCACAAATGGATTCTCACGGCAACGAACTATTTCACCAAGTGGACCGAAGCAGCAGCGCTCAAAGAAGCAAATGAGTCTAACATACTAGACTTTTATGAAGGAATAGTGACCAGGTTCGGTGTGCCGGCCACTATCATATCAGACAATGCATTGGCATTTATAGGTTCCAAGATTATAGAATGGGCTGTCAAGAATGGAATCTATTTGAGCACCTCTTCAAATTATTACCCGCAGGGTAATGGACAGGCAGAGTCCACGAACAAAAATTTGCTAAGAATCATCAGGAGGACTCTGGATGAAAATCAAAGAACATGGCATACCAAGCTAAAATCAGCATTATGGGCTAACAGAATAACACCAAAGAGGTCTACAGGTAATTCCCCTTACAAGTTGGTCTATGGAAAAGAGGCAGTATTGCCTATATCATTAGAACTGCCTACATTGGAGTTCATGAAGCAGTTGGAGTTGGCTGAGTTTGAACCAATGGAGGCTAGGTATGTAGAGTTGATGGAATTGGAAGAAATTAGAGAACATGCAGTTCAAACAATTGAGAAAGATCAGGCCTTAGTAAAAAGATGGTTTGATAAGAAAGCAAGAGCAAGGACCTTCAAGGAAGGGGACTTAGTTCTGAAATGGGATGCAGATCGGGAAAAACCAGGAAGGCATTCCAAGTTTGATGCCATTTGGAGTGGCCCCTACATGGTCACGGGATGTAAAAGTAGTAATGCCTTCCAATTGTCTACTTTGGATGGAGGAGAACTCCCGATTCCGGTTAACGGAATCTATCTTAAACATTGCTACTAAAAGGAAAAGGTTTACCCTTGTAAATATTAGCCTAGATTTCAATTCCTCTAAGTGCATATGCACATTGTCTTGTTGTAGTTAGGTTTCTATTTCCCTAAGTGCTTTGGCATAGGTTTTGTTGCTCCTAGGTTGGATTTCTATAGTTCAGCATGCTCTCGAAGAAGGAGTTGCAATATCAGGTTCAGGATCAGATATCAGGTTGGTTTCAAGTTATTGCTTATGACTCCATGCCCAATGGATTGCTAAAAGGCCACTGATCTTCTACCTAGCAGGCAGGTGATCCCATTGAGTCACCAAATTGTTGTATATATCTTTCCCCTAGGTAGATATAGACAAGCAGAAGATTATAGAAATCAAAGAAGCTCAAATCCCTGACATTTATCGCCAAGGCATAGGAAAGTGGCGTCAGGAAATGGCACATGACACGGAGTGTTGACAGAGAAAGGATGCACCCTTGGCGCACTGAGAAATGGCGCACGACACGAGTGTCGGCGAGAAAAAAGGATGTGCCCTTGGCACATAGAAATGGCACATGACATGGAGTGTCGACAGAGAAAAGGATGCGCCCTTGGCGCACAGAAATGGCACATGACACGGAGTGTCGACAGAGAAAAGGATGCGCCCTTGGCACACAGAAATGGTGCATGACACGGAGTGTCGACAGAGAAAAGGATGCACCCTTGGCACATAGAAATGGTGCATGACATGGAGTGTCGACAGAGAAAAGGATGTGCCCTTGGTGCACAGAAATGGCGCATGACACGGAGTGTCGATAGAGAAAAGGATGCGCCCTGACACCGAAAAAAATGGCACACAAGCGAGTGTCGATAGAGAAAAGGATGCACCCTTAGCACATAGAAATGGTGCATGACACGGAGTGTCGACGCAGAAAAAGGATGCACCCTTGGAGCATAGAAATGGCACACGACACGGAGTGTCGGCGAGAGAAAAAGGATGCGCCCTAAGGCGCATAGAAATGGCGCATGACACGGAGTGTCGGCGAGAGAAAAGGATGCGCCCTTGGCACACTGAAAAGGCACACGACATGGAGTGTCGACAGGGGCAAAATTGTGCCTTGGCGTATGAAGATGATGTCGACACACACATGGATGCACCCTATGGAACACCTCCGGGGAGGCGTAACATTTTGAGCGGCGATAGAAGCAGCCACCTTAGCGCGAGATATTCGAGATGGCCATAACTTTTGACTGGGAGCTCGGATTCATGAGGTTGGACTTTTGGAAAGCTTACAGGTCCTCTATCCAACTATGACTAGATATCTTTAATTAGGTGAGAAAAAATTCTTTAAAATGCAAAATACAGTTCGCCACTTTTGGGTTCGCTGGGGTTCTCACCTACCATCATAATGAGATGAATTAAATGCAACCTAGAGGTGGTTGGGGTAGTTTTGGAATTCCTCTCTTTTCTCTCTCATTCTTCCTATAAATTGTAAGGAGGGGCTTCTTTCTAAAGGTTGGACATTTCTATTTTTCCCCTCCCTTCTTCTCTTTGGCAGGTGAACTTGTGGAGTTAAAACCTCCCATTTGAAACTGTAATGCAACCTTGCCTCTTGGCATTTTGCAGTGTGTTGTATCAATCTTTGGAGAAAATTAATGCATGTCTGTGGATGATTCTCAACCCTCTCTGTATTCATTTTTGCATCCCCCTGATCCTTCACTATGAATCTGGCTATCTGTGCATGATCTTGCATTGCATTTTAATGGTCTGTGTTTATTGGCAAGACAGGTGTTCTTCATTCCTCGGTGCATCACCTTTGTAGTTTAGGTTTTATTTTATGCATTTTCTTACCCTGTCTCCTTAGCAAGTTAGATTAGGTTTTTAGTAAACCCTCTGCATTTTCTATGTGTGCATCTGAACAGAGGAATAGGAACCAGCCTTCATCTGGAGAGATTTTCCATTTTATGATATCCCACACTTGGGAAAAGCTCCATGTTATGCAATCACTGCTGAGAGTCTCAACCCATCGTGTTGCAGAGAAATTCGGGGTGCTACGATTCGACATCAACACTCCCTCCCCTTTATTCAAAAAATATCATATATACTTAATGCCAGCTTAGAGTCTTTCCTGTCAAATAATATGCTTGAGGGATCAAATTTGTTACAAAAACCCTTATCCTTTCATGAAAATGACATAAAAATAAAAACAACTCGCATATTGCCAGGGATGCAAAAAAAGTTTAAAATATTACACAAACTCGGATCCTTATCCATCCTAGGGTCATGTTTTTGTTATTCAAGCATGCCATCATGTTTTACTTATCATTTTTTACCTTTTCCCCTCATAATTTCACCTCTACATATTTTCATTTTCATTTTCCACATTTTTTACATCGGGTCCAAAATAAAATGCATCAAAAACATCATAGATCATCAAATTATCTCATGAAAATGGTGCCATTGCTCTCAAAAGGCCGAGGGTACTCAAAATCATATAAGGTTCGATGAAATTTGATGAAGAAATGTGATTTCCAAGCTCCTTGGAGCTCCCATGGCGCCAAAAAATGAAATTACACAATGTCAAGTCGATTTTGATCAACTTTTAACATCAGCCCTCCACGTGGATAATGCCATTTAATTAATAAGCTCAAGACACCTTTTTGACCTTTGAATGGGGCGGGACATGTGTCACAATGTGATTGGATCAAACTCCCATCCTTTAGAAATGCATTTGTAACCTTTTTTACTTTTGGAAAATTTTAAAAAAATTCCCCGCTTCTCCCTGGACCCTCCACTTGTCTACACTTTGGCCCCACCGAAAACCACGGGCTCATTTTATGAATTTTGACACTTTTTGAAAAAGGGAAATTTTTCTTAAAATTTTCTGCAGGCCCGAACACCCGTTCTCTTCCTCGCCATGTGGCACTCTCCCATTCGCCACGGGTCCAAGCTTCCCACTTTGCCATCAAACCTCCCTGCCAATTTTGCAAAATTTCAAACTTTTCCCGGGCCCATGCTTCCCCATTTTTCCATTTGGGACACATGTGTCACTTCATGATTTGTTGTGGAGCTTTGGATAGAATTTTAACTTTAAAGTTTTGAAGTTTAAAAACTCCAAATTCATCAAAAGATCCTCCCTCCCATGCTGACTCCTCCTGGACACGTGTCCACCTATCATTGGATGAGGGCCTTCGGGTCAAAAATCTCCCTTGACACCTTGAGCCAAAAAACACAAAATTTTACCAACTTCTTCCACCACCCGCATGTCTTCTTGCCACATGTCCTCTTCCCATTTGTTGTGGGCTTTCGGCTCAAATTTTGACTTTAAAATTTTGAAGTTAAAACTTCAAATTCATCAAAACCCCGCCCTTCCATGCTGACTTCTCTAGGACACGTGTCCACCTGCCATTGGATGTGGGCCTTTGGGAAAAAATTTAACTTAGAAAATTTTGCAAAATGGAAGAAAAATTTCTAAGGCAAGCCCGCCACCCGCCATTCCTCTAGCCAATCACAATGTGCCACGTAGGCATTTACTATAGCAAGCGGAGCCAGGGAACAAAATTTTCCTTTTGCCAAAATTTTAAAAACGACAAGTTAGAAACATTTTCCCAACCTTCCCAACCAATAGGAAACCGCCACGTTGCAATAATGTTATGATGATGAATTTGACGGGCAAAAAACTCCCATATGACCGTCAAAACGTCAAAAACATAGAGGATTCCCTAGAAATCATTTTTTTGACAAGGAAGGAAGATTTCTTGATCTTGAACCAATTGAATCATTTTTGAAATTAATTTCAACCACAGGATTGGGAAAATATTCACACAAACTTGGGATTTGATCATACTTTAGTTTTTTCACAATTTGACAAATGAAAATTCCACATCCCGTAAAAATGAAGAAATTAGAGCACAAAAAGGAGGAAACTTGGAAAAATATTTCAGAATAGGGCAAAGCAACAACATTATGAGCATTTGAAAGTATTCAACTAGAGAAATTGAGTTTGTAGACCACCGAATCGACCAATGAAATGTTTATGAGTAGAATTTGACATGAAAATTTAAGGCACATTATGAAAACTCAATAATGGGACAAACAGAGTGCCCAATGGTTATCTTTGTCCAGTCATCACCTCAAAGAAAGGACCACCCCTGCCATAACATAACCTGAAACCTCACCTTTAGATTTCCTTCTTCATAGGACACCTTCCCAACCAAAAAATCTATTCTAAATTCATAAGTCAATCTTACTAGCATAATCCTTCAAACATTAATTCACTTTTAGGATTATGTGTTTTTCTTAGCTTTGTTCTTAACTTGTGTTTTGAGGTGTGAGTTACGATTCTTCATTTCTTCCTCTTCCTTTCACACTCCCCATCATAGTTGGAGTATTATAGTTGTTTCTTGGTGTGTCAGACCTCATCTTATCCTTCTCATATTTTTGGGTTGGTCCTTCATCTAGTTTAATTCACCAAAATCCATTTTTTCTTCATTTCTTCTAATTTCACAAGAACCAACATCGATTCAAATGACCTTCATCGCCTTTACATCTGACCATCATTATTTTACCTCACCGGTGTCAACTTAAGGCTATTTTGGTTATTTTACCTGAAATAACTTTGTTGGTGCCATTTTGAGCTTTGTACTATTTTGCCCTAAATTTTTCCTTCATTCTGCATGCTCTGATACAATTTTCTCTCAAATTGGTGGTTTGCAACTTTTCCCTCTAGTTGAATGCCTTGAAATTCTCACAAACTTGTTGTTTTTCCCCAATTTGAAAGAAATCTATGCATGTATGCCCTGTTTGTGCCCTAATTTTTCCAAAATCTATGGGCTCTGCCATTTTTCCTTTTTGCCCAATCATGGAAGTTTAAAATTAATCAATTTGCACTTGTATGCCATTGAAAATCCAATTCCATGATAAAAATGCTTTGAAAACATGTTTTAGTTGGTTCAATTTTGAGAAATTTGTCGTCCTTAGTGAAAAAATCAAATTCTAAGGCATCCCTAGCATTTTCTATGTTTTGACGGTTAGACAGGCATCATTTTCCGTCAATTTCTTCTTCAACATTCATTAGCAACATGGCTTGTTCTAATTGGCCGAGGACGATGGAAAATTGTTTTAACTTATCACTTTTTTCTTTTTTGGAAAAAGGGTGAATTTGGTCCCATGGCTCTACTTTACTCTGATTGGTTCTAATGTTGATGATGTGTCCTCTTTTGATTGGATGAGAAGTAGTGGGTCTTTTTGTGCCTTAAGGCATTTTGAAAAAGAGTTAAAGAGCAAATAAAATTCCTAGGGCCCATAACAAATCAGAATGGAACACGTGGTGGCTTCAGAGCCAAGGACAAAATTGTGGGTGGTCGGGTTCTTTTAAAGTTTTTGACTTTATTTGGTTAAAATATTAAAGTCACAAAACAATCCGGAACTCCAAAACAAATCACAGAGAGACATGTGGTAGGGTCAGAGGTGGAACTTTGGGCCTCGGGGAAAAATTGAGATTTTTTCCCTTTTTTGGCATAAAGGTATAAAATTAAAAGGAGGAATGCAAGCCCATAGCGAATCAACAATCGCCATGTGTCAGGGATAGAATCGGAGGTGCGGGTCCGTGGGGATAATTTGGAAAAATTTCCTTTTTCCAAAAATGTGGAAATGTGTAGAATTGGTCCATGATTCCAATGGGGCCCACTTTGGGACATGTGTCTAGGCCCGTTTTCATGAGGCGGAGGTGTGGGGAAAAATATCAAAATTTTCCAATTTTTCTCAAAAATTTTAAAAGGTAAAATGAAGCTCCTAGGTCCACATCCAATGGAATGGTGCCACGTGGCCACTCAGAATAAAAAGGTCAAAAGGGTAAAAATGTGAAACTTGTGCCCATGCGAATCAAATCTTGCCACGTGGCCATTTCATTTTAAAAAATGCAAAATGGAAAAAGGCACCTCCAAATCCTGTCTCCAATGGTTTTCTCCATGTGGAGGGCGTAGATTAAAAGTTGAATTTTAAATCAATGGTAGTTATGCATCATTTTTTCTATGCCCCCATTTTTTCCTTATAACACTCTAGGAAGTTTGGAGATGTGTTTTTGCCTCATTGTTTCTTGTGATAGTTTAGTGGCATTTACAATCTCACATTCATAATAGCAAATTTCATTTGATAAAGAGATAAACAAATTTAAAATCACTTTACCTTCCTTGACTTCAGAGATATTGTTTGTAAACCTTTGGGTGCACCTCATGATTAAATAGTGATTGTTATATGCTTCATTGGTTCATTATAACTCAAGATTTTGTGATAGATGGTCAAAGATTGTGTGGAAAAGTGCAGATATGGGCCTCCATTTGATGCACATATCCTAGTTAAAGGGATGATTAACCATTTTTATACTTTATGTTGTTAAGTTTCTCCATATTTTTCTAAAATCCTCAAAGATTATGGCAGACCTTGGTTTGTCTTATCTAAACTCCCACCCAAAAAATAATAAAAAACAACTAATCCTACCTTGTTTTACCCCTGTTTTTCCTTATATACCCACAGAAGATCAAAATCTAGTTGCTAAAGTATCAAAACATATCGGGAATTCAAAATGTCTTGATAACCCTTGTCTGCATTGAAAGTATCTCCATAATCTGGAAGTGACAACTTGTGAAAGTTAGATTTGGAGTGTTGATCATATTTTCCCAAGGCCCTTTTCATACTATTTACACAAATTGAGGGATATCTTCATCTCCTTCACCATTTTAGGGTTACAAAATAGGTTCTCTTACCTTGGTTGAAAGGCACAACCTAAAACAGTTAGGACAAGATCAAGTCCTATCCGAGTGCTATCCATCTCTCCACAAATATGAGTGCCAGTTAGATCATATCCCCAGCTACAAAAGGACACACCATGATCCATCTGTCTTCAATCTTCATGCCATATATTTGATGCTACTCAGACTAAAAAGGAGAACAAATTTGGGTACCAAGATAACCTTCATTAACTATTCTTTTGTTGATTAGAGAATACTTGTCAAAGATCATACAAGTATTTCACATGGTAGAGAAGGCCGGGATCAAGGGCTTGGAGGGACAGAAAGGAACCACGCGTGGAAGGAAATTTCAACATTCGAGGACTTAGCTGATTTTGAGCATGAATACCTATTTTTAGAATATGGCATGCGAGAACACACCAATGATGAAGAGAAGAGCGTGTCATGTATTGTCTATCTTTGGAGGATCGAATCAAAGTGTTTTGCATGGAGACAAGCTAAGAATAGTATTGAAACTTCAATTAAGTGGAAGATATCTATAGATAGCACACTTTCATATGTGGCTATGATTATAAATGGTGTGTGGCTATTAATAGCATGTGGCCTATTTTTGAATAGATAAGCATTGAAGGGCAAGTCCCCACCATATATATATGATGTTAGGTACATAGTAAAAGGAGAATGAGTGTGATGGATGTATGAATATATAGAGATATACATATATGATGGAATTACTATATCAAATCCATACTTGCATTGGTATAGATTAACATTATTGTAAGGAGCTTATGTAGTTGTTAATATATGGAGATATTGGCTGAATCTAAGTGTCATTACGTGTGTAATTGAGTAGTACATGTTATAGATATGAGGGTAGCATGCATTATAGAATGATGGATTGGCTATGAATCTATATGTGTCTTCCTTCATCATGTTAACATCCTACTACAACAACCCTAAAGAGGACACAGTACCTTTGAATGCTTTGGGTGAGCGCTAAATCAAGGTTGAGTGATGTCCCAAGTACGCAGTAGGGTGTTATTTGGTAAATTCTAGGCCGCATCATATTTTTTTGTTTGTGGGTCCTTAGGACACCATCATATCCCCAAAATTTTTGATATCTCTGTCAGGTACAACTTCCCTACTTCATATTCATCAATTTTGTTTCATTTTTTAAACCAATACTTTCCACAATG
Organism: Taxus wallichiana var. yunnanensis; assembly: GCA_018340775.1. Lineage (NCBI taxonomy): Eukaryota > Viridiplantae > Streptophyta > Pinopsida > Cupressales > Taxaceae > Taxus > Taxus wallichiana. The sequence continues at coordinate 1,019,820,641 of CM031240.1, forward strand.
ACTAGTATCGGTTATCATAACCATCATCGGTTCCCCATAATCATCATCCGGTCATATTGGTACCATCATTGGTTTCTATGTTTGATTTTTAATCAAAACACTAACCAAATTTATCCCTCGGACTTTATCCTTCTCTACTTTTGTTGTTTTCTGTGTCATTTATAGAATACAGTCTTACTAGGTCAACACTAATTCACATGGTGTTGACTCACAACCAAACTAACACCCTTGTATTTCACACCAGTCGTCAACCACTCCCACCTAGTCCATTGCAACCATCCATCCTATCACCTATGGATCCAACTCATCTTATCCCCATTGCTACTGGAGATGAGGAGTTTGCAAGACTCCTTGATCATAATCCCATGGCCCTACAATACTATTTCTCTCACTCATATACTCGAGACTCCTTAGGACAGTTAATATATGACATGTTTGTATCTATCCCTCCTTCCCTCACACCCTTTCACATCAGCTACCACTAGCTTAGTGCTTCCCTCATTCACATTACCCCTTGTGGTTTCTCAGTTAGGATCCACCTCTTTCATAACTTCTACCCCAACGATGTCTATTACACCCATAGTGTCAATTATTCCTTCACTGACTACCTTGAGCATAGCCCCATCCACCCCCTTTTCCTTGTATGTACTAGTTGCATCACAACCACCTCCAGTGTCGGCAACCCACACCCTTTCCAAAATCTTGTTCTTTATATCCCTCAGTCTCTACCACCCATTACCACAAGATTTATTGTGACCACCCCACCTATTTACATGCATCACCAGCAACCCCCAATCTCGTATGTCACTTATTCTTGGTACATTCCACCTATATCTATCCCCCTTCACATTTTCATACTTGACACCCTCATGTATTGGGATGCCATCCACATCATACACCCATTAGAAACCTCCCTTTACTATAGGAGGAACCCATTCTCACAACCCACTAATGACCTCATTAGGATGATGATGGAAAAGATGCAGACATTAGAAGCATCGGTTTTCTAGCTCTCGTAACTCCTTGACCTATGATGAAATCTATAATGATCTTATTCATCCATCCATTCCTATTCACCTATATCCCATGCATTGGGAAATGCCCAAGTTCAATCATTTCAATAGTAAAGAGGACCCATAATAGCACTTCCATTCATTCAAGGATGGGTGCTACCTAATTTCCCATGATGATGCTTTTTCTTACAAACATTTCCCATGTCCTTAATAGGAACCACCATAGATTGGTACAATAGTTTACCTAGACATTTGATCTACTCCTTCAACCAAGTGGCTCATGCTTTCCTAGACCACTTCTCGATCAATGTAGTTAAGAAGGTCACCATAACCATCCTGTAATTGACACAACAGTATGAAGATGAATCTATCATAGATTTTTTTTCTCGTTGGCGAGTCTTATCAACCAATTGACGTTCCAGTTACCTCAAACTGAAATTATTGAGTTGTTCACTAGGGCTTGTGTAAGAAAAATCTCACCAAATATGTAGGTATAAACCTTCCAAACCTTTGACGAAGCATTCACCATGGCATGAAAGCTATAAATTCACGCCATTGAAGAAAAGAAAATCCAATTACAAAACAATAACGCCCCATTTAAACCAAACGATTCTTCTTCATTTTCAAAGCCATAAAATAATTATTCAAATGCCAAAGGATATGCCAACGTGGTAGTTCTTAAGGTGGGTCCATCTCATCCCTCTAATCAATCCCAACCTTATTCCAATCTTTCCCCTATCCAGGCCTTTCAGTTTCGATGGGAGCAATGGAAGTACACTTCAATAGAGAGACCTATTCTTCAGTCTTGGAAAATCTTCTTAAATCTAGATCCATTACACTTCCTCCCATAAAACCTCATACAAGTTTCGATCCCATTCATCCTATGCCTGCATGGTATAAGGAACACAACTACTATAATTACCATCATGTCAAAGGCCATAGTGATAATAATTGCATACATTTTAAGAACATTTTCCAAGAGATGATAGATAATGGAGACCTTATCATGGACAACCTAAATGTGCTGGCAAATAAAAATTTTCACATCTTTAAAAATTTGTTCCCTAACCATAAACCATCATCTAATCAAAATAGTGAACCTTCATCTAGTGATAACAATGTCTATGAATTCCACATGGTTTTTTATATCATACTAGTCGTTCCTCAAATCCCACCTATTTTATCTATTGAGGAAATTTTGGCACAAGATCCTCTACCCATAGAGGAGCATACCTCTTCTACTCCTTCACCCACAAAAGAGTCCCCTTCATCTCCCCCTTCTCTCATGGAGGAACCCACACTTTCGATAATTACATTTCCATGTTTACCTCTTAACCTACAACCTACCAACAATCAACACTTTTAATTCTCCCACCCATGGGAGAATCATCATCACCTTCTCCTCTACCAAGGGAGAATTTTACCTCACCCCACCTACCATCTCTCCTACCCATGGGAGACTCATCAGAAATGCCACTACCTATTGGGGGAAGTTCTCCTCAACATCCCAATACTCCATTGATATGATCTCAACTATTTTTCCGATAGAGTCCGAGGGTAGCCAATTCCTGCCTCATAGACATATTTTACAGGGATTGCCACCAAACCAACTCCATCTTCTTTTACAATAGTCATGTTTTCATAGCTGGTCAATCACTTGGATTATTTTGATAATTCTATGATCTCAGGGAACATCTTCGGCTCCCCTTTTGACCCAAATACAAATGTTTCTTGAGGATACTTCAACAATCTACACAAAAAGTATTTCCAAGCAACTAGATCGGCATTGACCATGCCTATTTTAATGACTTCTTCTTCAACATCTCTACCTACATCCAAACCTCTACCCATGACTAAAACCATTCCAACATCTAAAATCCTACCCAAACTTATATCTCTTGCACTTATCTAGGCCCATCACTACCTTGGGTGTCATGATGACATCAAGCCTTACCCATCCACCTATCAAATTAGATTTAGCCACATCTTCCCAAACCTACACCAACATTATTCCTCCACATAAAAGGAAGACCCAACCTTCTAGGCCACATACACCAATCTCACCTACCACACCTTTGTCACATTCACCCCTTCTATCCATCCTAGGGCCCCATCCATCAACCCTAAATAAAAATCTCTACCCAATGCGATTCAAAATCTAAGAACCTACTACTGCATCATGATCCTTTGTCAACCTCATTTAACTGCACAAAAACACCCTCATCCTCACCCATGCACTTCTTACCACCTATACCTCCACTAGTTACTATAACCCCAACTTTGCCTATATGAATTCAACCCATACCATCCACCCAACATATACCAAAACTTCCACCATAGTTTGGTTGTCCCCATGGGTAACCCATCCTTTCCACCATCTGATTTTCCTTCTCCATCCCATACTTCCTGTCAAAATTACCCAAGAAGGTGTAACCCAAAGATAAGAACCCACTACCCTCCAATAAGGTAGTTAAACAAAAAAACCTTCCATCGCTAGCTCTTCTACCACACCTTTACCCAAGTAGATGCCATCAAAACCTAAGACAATACCACTTACCAAACTAATGGGCCAACCCATTCCCCTCCTATAAATCCTCTTCCCTCATGATCATCCACACCTTTACCCAAACCCACACTCACTTCCCATTGTGATCCATTAGCAGGGTCCTACACCAACATTTTAACCAATATCTTAGAGACTTATGTCATCACATTATCACCTCCACTTCGACCTTATGATCCTCTCAAACCCAAACCAAAAGGGTTTGATGAAACCAATATTTGTGCCTATCATCATGTGCCAGGACATGATGTAGAAAATTGTAAGGCTCTAAAAACCATTCTTCTCCAACTTTGTCCTCCTGAAAAAAATTTTGATGATGATGACCTTCTTGATGAGGACCATGTTCCACCTTCACCTATCACCACACATCATCATCCCTTACTTCTTCAACAACCCGCATCTCCACCCCAAAACCATTTTTTCCACCTCCAAAATTCAAGATCAACATGGTCCGTATTAGAGAGTTGGCTAAATCACCACCCAAATGTATGGTGTGTCATACGCATTTCACAAGGCTTTCCCCTTAGGGGGTTTTCCCATCATGTTGTTACACTACTCATCCTACACCTTCTCCATTTACCACCTCCCCTCATATTAACATGGTTCAAGTTGTCACCCATGCCCAAAAAGACAAAGGAAAAGAAAAAGCAACTAGCCCATCAACCAACCCCATGCCCAATATACCATCTACACTGCACCCAAAATCACCATTCGGGGACCCACATACCCTATCTTTGATGGGGTCACCCATCGCACAATGATAAAACAATTACATCAATCCCCTCTAAAGATGTCTTTGTATGATCTTGTCCAAACTTTTGAATCTCATAGACAAGCCCTTATGGAGGTTTTGCAATCCATTGAAGTTTTACCCAATGACCCCACACTAGTGGCCTCTATTATCACCCCTCATCATATGGCCTCACTTACCAAATAATCTCCTTCTTCTACCCCATGCCTACTAATCAAGTCACTACCCTCAGTTTCTCTGATGAGGAGATTTTACCTCTCATGTCAGATGATATGAATCCTTCCCTTTTCATTTCCATCTATATCGATAACATATGCATATGACACGTCATGATCGATGGTGGTGCTAACATTAACATCATCTCCTCCCACACGTACAATCAAATGTACATCCCTTCCAATTATATGCATAATAACCTAGTTATGTTGCACTCCTTCAATGATGCCATCACCTCCACCCTTGGCACCATTATCCTTCACATTTGCGTAGGCCCTCGTACTATCCTAGAACTATTCTACATCTTAGAGGGAGAGTTCTAGTATAACCTATTGCTTGGAAGACCTTGGATTCACATCATGGGTTGTGTCCCTTCAACTTTACACTGTTGTGTAAAATTTGAACATGAAGGGCATAACTATACCATCCCCATCAACTGTCACCATTCAAAACTTGTAACATGTTATACCCGACCTAATGATGTACTTGTACCAGTCAAGGCATCTACCACTACCCCACTTCTCCTTCATGCATGACCCCATCCACCAATGTTTCCACCACCTCTCCACACCTAACTCTTCTATTCCTACTATTACCACCTCACCTCTTTGCAGATGACCCATCTACTTCCCATCAAAGTGATGCTTCTCCTACCCAATCGTCTAGTGATTCATTTATCCCGCTACCCACATATCAACTACTAATCCCTTAGAAGGTTTTTTCAATGCCTCACTCTAGGGGGTACTACCTACACAATATTAACACATTCCTCACTCCACAAGAGTATGGAAACCTACGCCAAAGACTTTCGTTATGACTACCACATAGGAAAGGTTTTCCCTTATGGTCCTCCCCACCTTTGCACCAATCTAACATATGGGGGACTTGATACTACCACTTATACATCCAAACCTCCATCCCAAACATGACCATTTTCATCTAACCTCCAATCTCTTACTTACCTCCACTTTTCCCATAATTTCCTTCATCACTACACATGGAATGGCTTTGGCTTGGTTTTTTTTTACGAACAAGGACACCATATACCATCATTTCATGTACCACCTGTAAATACAATGATCGTAGTGACATTGAATTTTCGCACCACCCTCCAAGAAGGCCCACATCGACCTCATTGAGGAAGAGAAACCTTCTCCACCCCATTCACCAACATCACCACCTTCACCCATAGATCCCGAATCTATTCCTCCTAACTCTTTTTTTTGTAAACATGATTTCCTAAGACCTCGACTTATCAATGTGATGGAGGCTCCCTCTTATTTTCCCTTCTTGTATCCTAACATGATCGATGATGATACACCTTCTATTAACGTCATTCAATGTTAGGATGATGGGTCTATACTCACTTACCTTGGTGCAGAAGATTCTTATATACACCGGTCATTACCTTCTGAGATGTAAACCATGTTGAACAAATCGACTATCAAAATCAACATTAACACTCAAGACGACCCGCACATTCTAAAGATAAGCCAATATTTAGATGCTACTTAACAAGAAACTTTTACTTCTTTCCTCCAAGACCATAGTAATGTTTTTTTTGGTCCTATGATGATATGCCCAGTATTGATCTAAACATTGTGGTCATTAATATCATAACCATTCTTGATGCCAAACCCATAAAACAAAAGCTACGGAAAATACATCCTCGCATTGCTCTTCTTGTCAAAGAAGAACTTCAACACCTTCTCTTAGTTTCCTTCATCCTACCCATTGACTATCCCTAGTGGATTTCTAAATTCATTCCTATCACAAAATTGATAGGGGACTCCTCATTTTCTGAGACTTCTAAGACCTCAACTTAGCTTGCCCTAAAGACAACTTTCCTCTACCAGAATTGAACAAATAGTTGATCTCACCACTAACCATGAGATGCTATCACTCATGGATGGTTTCTCAGTTATAATAAAATATTACTCACTCTAGAAGATCAACACAAAACTACCTTCATCATTCCTTGGGGACTTTTTGCATCGATTCATGCATTTTGGCCTTAAAAACATTGGTGCTACATATCGGTGAGATGTGACTTATATCTTTCATGATGTAATGCATCATACTAGAAGATTACATAGATGACCTTCTTTACAAATCCAAACATCAAGACAAACACCTCATAGTCCTTAAGGTCATCTTTAACTCCTCATCAAGTATTGTGTTCTCCTTCAACCTAAGAAGTGTGTCTTTGCGGTGTTTTCAGAAAAATATTTGGTTTTATCATTTCTTTACATGGTATAGAAGTCGATCTTATTAAAGTAAAGGATATTCTCAAAATTCCTTTGCTACTAATCTTCGTCAACTTTGAATTTTTCAAGGTAATTTGTAATCTATTCGTCGGTTTATTTCACAACTTTCGACCACTTCCAACCATTTCACCATTCCTCAAAAAGGAAGTGTCATTCAAATGGGATGATGAATGTCACAAATCCTTTGATGCCTTAAAACAATACCTTCTTTAACCATCGGGCTCATTCCCCCTAAATATGACCAACCCTTTAACTTATATATTTATGCTATGACCATTCATTAGGTGTCATGCTCATCATCACAATGAGCATCACGGGAGTAAGCGGTTTATTACATAAGTTGTACCCTTTTAGACTATGAAACTAGGTACACCCATGCTAAAAAAATTTGCTTAGCCTTAGTTTTTTTGCCACTAAACTTCACCACTACCTACTTAACCACATAACCTTTTTCATAAATAATATTGACCCCTACATTACATGTATACATGAAACCCTACCAACATCAATGTGTTGAATGTGGATCATGCTTCTTACAGACCTTGACCTTGAATTCATCCATCAAAAGTCTATCAAAGGCCAAACCATCGCTTAACAACTAGTAAATGCACCTCTTTATGGAATCAACCTTCTAACTTCAATTTCCATGATGAATCCATTGTTACCCTCTCTTTGGATGATACCACTTACCAATTGACCTTATTATTTGATAGTTCCAAATGTCAGCATGGAGGTAGTGTATGTACTATCCTCATTCCTCTTGATGGTGAACCTATGCATTTATCTTTCAAACTAGATTTTGATTGCACTAACAACATTGCTGAATATGAAGCACTAGTATTAGGCCTTTAAACCGCCATTTCCTTAGATGTTAAATCAATTAATATCTTTGGTGATTCCTAATTGGTTGTAAACTAAGTCAATGGTATACACCAGCATCGTAATGAAATAGTCCAAAAGTATAAATGTCACATCGACATAATTTTGACTACATTTGACTGTTACAAACTTCAAACCACCCATGTTCCACTAATAAATTTGTGGATACCATGGCCTACCTAGCTTTTCAGATACCCGCTTCACCTTCCGACTCCAAAATATTTGTCACAATACAAAGGTTGGACTCTGTTGAATCTAGGTAAGATTTGCATAGGATTAAAAACAAATACACCAAATATAAGATATATATTTTTCAATAGAAATCATTTGGGATAATATTATTTGTGTAAGGAGGTTACAATATATAGGAAAATTGCTCCTATAAGGAAGGAGTCAACTCCTATCTCATTATCACTCATATCTCTCACACATCCCTAGGATATCTCACACACCTCCTAAACTATCTCAACCACACCTATTACTAAGGTGAGATAAACTCATAGACAACTAATAATTCTCAATATGAGAAATTATTATTACACACATAATAATAATTTTCACAATATTAAAACTCTAATATCCAAATAACCTAAACCACTAACACTTCATGTTCACACTATAAACATGAATTCATTAACATTCACCCCTTCTCTTCATGAACATGGGGAAAACTTATCTTGCACTACAACTTGTCCTTTCTCTCATGTTGACTCATGATCTAGATGGTTTTACCAATGGTTTTCCACAACCAAAATGGTGGTTTTCAAAGTGGTTTACCATAAACCAAAAGGTGGTTTACAAAGTGGTTTACCATAAACCAAAGAGGTGGTTTTCAAAGTGGTTTACCACAAACCAAAAAATATCATGTTGATTGTAGTTTATTTTCAGCCCTCATCATTTTTCACACTTTAAGAGATTATATAGGAATCTATTACAATTGTGAATAGGAATATTAGTTATGTTCTTATTTTCTATCACACAAAACTAGAAAGAAACACACACTAAAAAAACATGGCACCAAATCTTCATGCGGCCTTATCGTTGGTGCACTGACAGAGGTCGTTGAATAACCTCCTTCCTCCGTTGCCTCCACCTCCATCATTGGCTACTTACTCAGTAAATTGGGCTTGAATGATTAATAGTTTCCACATTGTATTTATTGGTATAGTATCCCTCCCGCAATGTGAAACATCATGGATGTCGGTTTCCACTGAAAATGCATCCATAAAAATGAATGAATTTGACATTGATGACTTTATTGACTTTGACGATATACAATTGACATACAATGACAAATTTTAAAAATGACTCCTTATTTTTGACACAGACACTACAATTTTGAATTGATGATACAAAATCCAATTGAAGATTGGATTTTTACGACTCAAATTTTAGATTCAAAAAACAATTAAATACTAGAAACTATTTTTGACTCCAACTTTAAAAGGATGACATAAAAATATAAAAATAATGGATAACACACTACGGTTATATAAAGGAGACGTAATTCCCAAAAAAACAAAAATACCTTCTAAGTTTTGATAGTCAACATTTGAGACTTATGTCTCTATCCATTAATAGCTCTATATACGCAAACGCAGTACACGGTTTGGATGCGAACATATGGTAAGTGCATACATGCATGTTTAAATTCCTCCAATCTAGTTTGCTCTTCCAATGCCTTCTAATTTCCTCAAGAGGTGTAGAAAATAATCTCAAATTTAATGCTTTCTAACTTCTAACACAAAAATAGTTACACATAGATTAGGATGTCTTATTATGTCCAACTGAACATAAATTTGATCCCACGTGGCTGTTGCATGCACAAATAACTGTGAATAGCATTTTTGTGGTTCCAAGATCAAACTTTACAGATCTACGCATGGATCTTGGATGACTCTATGTAACAGGTTCACACTATATATTTTACACCGTCTAAGGAAATAGCATGCAAGTTTAGTTGTATTCACAGACCCACCAGGATAATCAGTGAATCACCTCCCAAGCTCCAGCTAAGGATACCATGACGTTCTCAGTAGTAGGGCCGGTGAGAAGTAACACTTACAATGAAGTCCACAGATCTATACAGCCACACCGAGAAACACTAAACACATACAAAGGACATGAAATATGCTAAATCGAGATCAATGTCTTTATGAGCCCATGCACTTGCCGACAATTTTGACTTGCAATTGCTGACTGTTCTATCTATGATTGATCTTCCTCCACATAGATTCAAATCTGAATATGGAAAAGGAAAATTCCAATACAATGTTGTAGGTCGTTGCTAGAAATAAGGATGATATCAAGGATCTCCAATGAATATAGCACACAGATTTGCACTTTGATGCCGTCAAGCAAAGCTCAGAGCCTCCCTCACATTATATACGCGCCCAAGAAATGTTGTTGATAATTTGTACGTAGAGATTTAATTCTTGCAGAATATCAGTGATGTCCCAAATCTTTTATCTGCCAAAGAAAAGACACAATCTAACTATCACACACAAAATAAGCTGCTACAAATGAGTTAGAGCTTCTGCAATATATTATTATAAAATATATTTCTTAGAAAACTCATTAATAGAGGCGGCCATAAATCTGGCAATGCCTCTGGTGTTTTCAAAACAACATATTACATTCCATAAGGCGTAACTAACTCTAATACCGATGTTGAATCTGGGTAAGATTTGCACAGGAATAAAAACAAATACACCAAATATAAGATATATATTTTTCAATAAAAATCATTTGGGATAATATTATTTATGTAAGGAGGTTACAATATATAGGCAAATTGATCCTATAAGGAAGGATTCAACTCTTATCTCATTATCACTCATATCTCTCACACATCCTCCTATCTCAACTATCCTCCTAAACCATCTAAACCTATTACTAAGGTGAGATAAACTCACGTACAACTAATACTTCTCAATATGAGAAAGTATTACTACACACATAATAATAATGTTCACAATATTAAAATTCTAATATGCAAATAACCAAAACCACTAACACTTCATGTTCACACTATAAACATGAATTCTGCAATAGAATCACCATATTATTTATCTCATGAGATAACCTCCGTCGAGCCATTACACTCCGACCCAAGTGACCTTTTGTATAAGCAGTTTGTAGACTACATTTCCCTTTCCATTCTGCCACTTGATCTCACTCGTAATGGACAATGTGCCTTTCTTAAAAGTGTCTCTCACTATGTCATCATGGGTGGTCTTCTTTATAAATGTGGCTTTGATAGTATTCTCTTATGATGCCTTACAAGTTCTAAAATTCCTTACACGATCAAGGAAGCTCACAATAGAATTTGTGGAGGTCACTTTAGTGGCTTAGCTTTCACTAAACACATTCTTCACAGGGCTATTATTGACCAACCCTAAACCAAGACTATTGTAACTATGTCAAATGTTGTGTGAAATTCCAACAACATGTTAATCTTCATCACACTCCCATTCATGCCTTACTCTCAAATGATGCCTTTGGCCTTTCTCTCAATGGGGTTTAGATCTTGTTAGATAGATCAATCCTCATTCTTCACAACACCATCAATAAATTAAAACACACTACTTTGAAGATACTACACTAAATGGGTAGGAGCCATTTCCCTCGTTTCTACAAAATCCAAAAAAATATGTGAAATCATCAACCATGACATCATTTTTCACTTTGGTGTTCCTCACTGCCTCATCACTAATAATGGAAACCAATTTAAAAAAATAACCATGTGAAATATTTGTGACAAATTTTGGCATTCAACTCAATTTCTCATCACCTTATTACCCACAAACAAATGGCCAAGAAAAATCAACCAATAAAACCTTGAAAAAAATTCTTATGAAAGTAGTTGACAATACTGGGAAGGATTGGCATATGCACATTCCTTTTGCCTTCTAGGCTTACCACACTATTATTCACACTTTGACTAATGCCACACCTTTCTCTCTGTCTATGGTACCAGGTTGTCTTACCTCTCAAATTCCATATTCCATCTCTCTGCATCTCACTATAAGAAATACTCAACGAAGATGAATTTTTTTAGGACCGTTTAGCACAACTTGAGTTATTAGATGAATGTCATCTCAATTCTCTTGATCATCTCCAAATCTACCAAAAATGTATCAAGCGTGCCTATGATAAATGTGTCCATGAATGAACCTTCCAATTTGGTGACCTTGTCCTGAAGGAGAATCAACATGTAACCAAAGAAGAGAAAAGTAAATGGGAAAATTTAATCCTAATTGGCTTGGACCCTATATCGTTACTCATGCCTATGGATCGGTGGTTATAATTTTTCTTTACTTGAAGGTAAACCCAAACCTAATCCCCTCAATGACTTACATTTTAGATAATTTTATTGTTGAAATCAAGTCCTATATCACCTTCTATCTATTAACCACTCATCCTTTGAGCGTCGTTCACCTTCCATGTTACCCATTTTGAGTATCAACGACTAAACAAGAATCATGTGATTACATGTCACCTTTTAGCCTTATCTTCAATATGAGTACCACGGATCTACTCATGGAATGATTCTCATGGATACTTTTCATCTTTTTCAAATATGGAATCCCATCATTGTTCATCACTTGAAACATCTCTATCATAGTTAACCTCTGGGTGTGACGGCCTTGTCTTCTAAAAAGGAACCTATTTTTCCTCTATAGTTTTGTCCATGAATTAAATGTCTAAAAAAATGTGATTCAGCTCCTTGAGTCAAACTTCCAGCAAAAGGATGACTCCCTCAAAAGGGACATCTCTTCTCTCTATCTCACCACTATAAATAGACTACTCCCTCGAAGGACAACTATATATAATCCTTGCAAAACCAAAATAAAATATTCAGAAGCTTCCTGCATTGATCAACTTCACGAAGACCTCAAGGAGATAATATAATCATCCCGTATAGACATTTTGTATCGATCAATCTATAAAAAAATGAAGAAAATGATAATTTTTTTCTCATGGACTTAGTCTATTTTAATCATGGGTTTCTTTCTAGGTAAACATGTTGTCGTACACTAAAGTTACACTAAACCACCCATTTTCACCTCATTGACTTTTTACACTAATTCCCTACTATTGGGCCCCTAAAATATTGGCCAAGTACAAGAAGGTGTGTGGGCATGCATGGCCTAGTCAAGAAAGGGTGCGCAAGGAGAAAGTGCACATGATAGGGTTCTAGTAGGGTTTAATAGAAAGCAAGTGGCGCACAAACAAGATAGAAAAAAGGTTTCAAGACTTAGCCATATTTGAAAGATCAGGTAGAACATGAGAAAAGCATGACCTAACTACACATGTGGAATAGATAAGGTGCCAGCCTAGTGATAGGTTGGCCTATGAAGGAATATACCCTTATGATGGAAGTTTCTAGAAAACCATCATTGCAAAGAGTGGAGAGCTCGGACCTAAAGAAGCATGCTCCCATGAAGGACCACCTTGGAAACTTGGCAATGGATCTACAACTCCCACACTTGGCTTGATGATGTTGAAAATGGCTATAAATACAAGCACCCACTAGAGGAAAAAGGAAGGAGGAGAGAAGTAGAAGGTATGAAGCAAAGCCATGCATAGGGTAAAGGATGAATACTATGAGAGATCCATAAGTTGGGTAGGGATCTATAGGAAAATGATGTAATAAGGGGTTATGATTGTAAATTTTCTCTTGAGATCCATTCGATGGGTATAAATCCAGCTATGATGTATGACTTCAGTCTACACAAATTTGGTAGTCTGTAATGAATCTAATGAATATAATGAGGTTACTAGACTTGATGAATATGGTTATTAATGTTTCAAATCCACGTTTATATCTTAAAAATCTGATTCATGAATTTTTATGGAATGAATATAAATCCTTATGCATTTCCTTTCTATTTTGGTTCCTCTCTATAATTTGTTAAGTACCATTCGGTTTGGGATGATTGCATTTGTCTAGAATTAATTCTAAGTTCTATGATAAGTGTATGTGTCATTCCCACTCACTCTTTTTAAGATCCTATCATAGATTATGTTTCCCAAGGAAATGGTTTGAATATTTTTTCGAGAATTCATATTTAGATGGAAGAATTTAATCCACATAAAAGAGAGAATTTGTGCCCATGTGTGACTCGGTGAGTGCACAAAACCCGGTGGATGATAGGCCAATGTGCATGGGGTTCCTTTGTTCTTGGTGGGTGTAAAAATGACTACATCTTGGTTCTTATTACAGGACCTCTTTTCAAAGTTATAGTGGGAAATAGCATACATCATGATATATGAAAATGAGTGATGAAAGAACACCTAACTTTGGAAAGTATTGAATCATTATTCAAGAGCACTGAGAGGAAGAATTTTCTCGAGAGATTCAACATCAAAAGGGCCTAGGTTTGATGCACACCCTATGAGATGGGTAGAAGAGAACCTCTACCATGAGTTGTGGCATGTATGAAACTTTCTTTTTGTGTTGCTTCCCAGTAGAGTTGTATGAATGCCTCTCGGAGCCTATGCGTCTAGATCAAGATGGTAATTTAGATTGCACATGTGGACCCAAGAAGAGTACCATAGGTTAAAAGATGCGGATCTGATGGGGATTCATGTTGTGGATGGATCATGGTGGAAAGAGTCTTGTGGCTTTGCTACATTACGGAATATGCTATTTCTACATATTATTGTCTAGAAGTCGCTGAGTTTGATTTTTGTAGGATCCGAGAGGATCATTTCTACATGCTATTACTTTGGCAATGAAGATCTTGATCATTACTTTGAGTTTAGAGGAACTTCGATGGCTAGCTAACCTTCTTTGATTTTTTGGGTGAGGAAGCTAAGGTGGAGGAAGATGCCGAGATATTGCCAGGATATACCGAGAAAGAAAGGGAGGAGAGATTACTCAAGCATGGTGAAGTGCATGAAATGAATATTTCTAGACAACGTGAGGTTACAAGTGTGATGGATCTATGGAGTTAGATGTTACGGGAAGGAGTTAAGGTTCACATAGAGGATGTGGAACCTAAGTAGTCTATGCTACCCCATCTCGGCAAGCATGGGAGAGAGACCCCTTTAGATTTTGATGAGAGTTCATCACGTGGAGAGAAGATTCATTGGTGTGTATCTTTGAACCCACCTAGTGACCAAACCTTGGCACTTGGTTTTCCAAATTAGAGGAGTGTTGATAACATAGTTGGTATCGGTGGGAGTGACTGATCGACACCCGAAGGTATAATTTCTCATTTGGAACTTCTTGGAAGTTATTTATCACACTCTATTCTAGTGTTTGGAGGAATTTTTTGGACAAGGTGTAAATACGCAAGGCTTGGGCAATGCGTTGGAGTGGCGCGGGGCATACATATGACAGTGGAACAATCTCATAGACCATTGGCACATAGTTCAATGGGACATTGGGGACATTAGGTGTGACCATTTTAGGTCCATTATTGGCCACAGAGAGATTTGGAGGTGGAACCTGGTGGATCGGGAGGCACACAACCTAGTGGATCCAAAGTGGATCGATGGAGGAAACATTGGAGGATACCAAGGATTTGGACCAGGTGGATAGGGACCTTGGGATCCATTGAACCTCCTCAAGTAATCTTTGGGATGTCCTTACACTTATGTGCACTAGAGATATTGCCCATGGTGGGAGGACTACGGTATTTGAGAGGGACATGGGAAGCCTATTGGATCAAACACCACTTTACGTGGTTATGTAGAGATATGGTGGAAATGTAGATATGCTTGCATGGAGCCTTATTTCTTGTAGAGTGGGACAAAGAGTGAGCTAGATTTCACTTATGCGCCCGCCATCAGGGCATAGAGGATGTTGTGGAACATGTTCACAAGTGTGAGTTTCTATGGTCCATGAAGTGGATCATGACCTCAAAATGGAAAGCTAGTTAATTTTCAAAGACGTTGCAAGGGTGCACGCATAGCTGGTATAGGAAGTATGACCCCCATCAGATAGTGGTAGAATACACCACATTGAAAAACACCTTCCTAGCATAATTCCACATCCCTGAGTTTGAATAGAAGAGCATCAATGCCCTAAATGATATTTAGCAAGGAATGGCAGAGAGTGTGTGGGAGTATGATGCGTGGTTTAAGAATATCCTATCAAAATTGCCATATGACATTCACCCTTCACAACATTCTCAATGGTTTGTTGGAGGGTTGATAACACCATTTAGAAGAGAATTATCTCATAAGAATTTCATAGACCCATGTGAGGTGTTAGAAGCTACTCTACATGCTAAAGCTATTGGAAGCATTGATACTAGTGTTAGCCCATTTCTAGAGGCTCAAATAGTTAAAGATGTAGATCGATGGGGATTGGATCATAAGTCTTGATCACGTTCTAATTACATTTATTGTCAAGGGATCCAGAGGATCATTTCTCGTCTTATTCCTTTGGAAATGAAGATCTTGATCATTACTTTGAGTTTAGAGGCACTTCGATGGCTAGTAACCTTCTCTAATTGCTATGGCTAAACAACTAGAAAATTTATTTGTAAACTCAACCCATGAGACTCACAGTGGAATGTGGTGTATGGATTGTGAAGTAGAGGAGAATGCCAAGGATAGCTACCTCCGGAATGCGGTATGCACCGTAGCGATAGATTGTGATATTTTCATGGGGACCATGATGCGGGTAGATGCCACTTGTTGCGGTGTGCAATTTGGAATAATGTATCTCCTACTATAATATATTCACCTCTACCCATGATACTAAGGATTATAGGCTTATTGACCAAATCCATGAAGCCATTGATCATTATGTGCAGCAGAGAGACTAGCCTTGCTAGTAGTTCCAAGGAAGATGGCCACCATTATGAAGGACATATGGATGGAGGCATGCGTGGAAGAAGTTATCACGAAGTATTTCAAGGTGATGGAAATCATAGAGGAGGAATAAGTGAGTATCCACGGGAACATGTTATAATTGTGGATCTACGAACATTATAAATGTGAATGTCCTGATCTATTACAATGCTTGTGGTGTAGAAAGAAGCACAAGTATGAAGAGTGTCCATAACTCTATGAGCATATGAACCAACAACACTAGAAATATAAGGATAATGCTATGGTGAGCATAAAAAGGGCTGATTCACAATGGATGCCAAGAGTGGCGTGTGAGTCAAAGCTTGAACTGTACTTAGTGAAAACATGTGTAGAGGCCGCATGCGCCAAGGAGATTCCCAGACCATGGAATTTAGTTTTTAGATTGGAAGGTACCCATACCCTACCCATCAGAAATAAGTATACCAAGAGACTATGGACATAATTCAGAGTTTACAAGGGGAGATACAGATGTCTCAAGGAGAAATCAAGGCAGGTGGGGTAGCGAAAGGATAACGAGGTTCCAAGAAGTGACCTGGATGAGGTCAAAGAAGTATGTAAAATGTTAGGGAAAGAGAATATTATTACCTTGTTAGGAGAATGGCTAATGGAGAAGGTACCATGCACTTTGGAGAAAAACACGAGAGATAGGTTTTACATGTAAACCTTTCTCCACATAGCCTTGAATATGACAAAGAGATTACTCTAAATGTAGTTGTTGATGGATGGCTCCTGAGCAATATCCTCATCGACATAGGAGTAGAAGTGAATGTTCTTACCTTAGATGCTTGGCATTAGATGGGAAGGACACATTGCAAACATCCTCAAATGTGTTGTATATGGAAAACAAAACTAAGGCAATGCCCATTGGAGTATTAAAGGATGCAATGATTACCATTCAAGGGAAAAGTTTACTAGAGACTTTGAAGTCTTGGTGCTCACTAAGGAAGACAATTTTCCAACATTTCTTGGGTGCCCATGGTGTTACAAGAATAATGTTGACATAAGGTTTAACAAAGGATATATTAGTTTCAAGAACAAGGAAGAATGGGTGATCATCCCTTTGATAGATGGGAAGTCGACGCCCTACACAAAATAATTGGGAGAAGATGTCCTTAATAGAATATATGTGGACTCCATCAGAGATCCTTAGATAATTCACCCTATAGAAGGAGTTATCCAATTTGAGGATGCCCAATATGTGAGTGATACCACAAGCATGGCATGTGACAATTGGGAACATGGGACTTATGAGTTAATTGGATGACATTTAAGAGGATCGGTAACCAAGGTGACAAAGGCATGTACTGTCCAACGCCTAGGAGAAAGAAAACTACCAATTTACTTGAGAGGGGCTAATCTAGAATATTTCTTGCAAGAAAAGAGTCCCATTGGAGAAGTGAGAAGGAAAGGATGAAAATGTTTAACTACATCCTACTAGGATTTGTTACACACTAGTGGGTGACACATCGAGAGAACCTCTTAGAATGGCGTGAGGTGAGAATTGCCTTCTCCATAAGGTTTTACAGGAGCAATGCACCCATGGCTATAAAATACTACCATTGTAAAGAGACCACTTCCTTCCATATCCAATTATGTGAGATAGCCTAGATGGGAAGCACGAAAGAATTACCACCTTAATTATGGGTTCAAAAGTTGTACTCCACCCTACAAGGTTATGTAGGCATGTGGTATATCCATTTGGAGATGCGTCATCAAACTAGTAATTGGAAAGAATTGGTAGATGATCTCATTCAATCATTCGAGTATTGAACTAAAATCCATCGAGTACATAAGGTGTTACAGGTAGTCAAGTGCCTTACAATAGGGGATAGTGCTATGGTAGAAGATAGAATACAATAATTTCTATGTGAACCTAGCTTGGAGGCATGCTTTGAGGAAGAAGAAATAGAGGAGATATAGCTTGAGTGTGCATGTATGGAAAAATAAAAAGGGAAGATGGTGTATGTCATTGATGGGGAAGAGGCGAAAAAGTTTAGATGTTAACCATTTTGTAGGGACACACGAGGTCATAGATAGTGCTGATGAATGGGTGCGTGCCTACCATGAACAATTAAAGAAAAAAAGGTTAACATCGGATTAGGAGAAGAACCTAAGGAGGTAATCATTGGAGATTATTGGTTGGAGAAATAAGTTGTTAAACTCATTTATATGTTACGTGAATTCTAATTTTTTTCCCACGTGGGTACCATGAGCTTAAAGGCATCCACTATTCCTTCGGGGAGATGAGGATATATTTGAAGGAAGAGGCTATACTAAATGAATCCCAATTTGTTCGTAAAGGTCAAGGAGGAGATGGAAAAATGATAGCATCGGTATCATTGAGGTTATGGAAGAGTTAGAATGGATAATTCCAATGGTGATTAGTATCAAGAAGAGCGGGAGGATAAGGATGTGTGTTGATTATAAGGACCGAATGTAGTGTCATCATCGATCCTTTCCCAACCCCATTTCTTGAAGAAATATTATAGGAGTGGTAGGGCGCAAGGTCTACTCTTTCACGGATGGATTCTTTGGCTATCACAAGGTAAGGATTGTGAAGGAAGACCAAGAGAAAGATGACTTTCACCACTAAGTGGGAAGTTTTACATATATGTTCATGCCTCTTGGGTTGAAGAAAGCATCCTGTTGTGTTCTCACGCATTGTGGTGCAAGCTTTCCAGGACTTCATCCATAAATTTCTTCAAGTTTACTTGGATGATTGGACA
The DNA here is from genome assembly GCA_018340775.1 of Taxus wallichiana var. yunnanensis. Lineage (NCBI taxonomy): Eukaryota > Viridiplantae > Streptophyta > Pinopsida > Cupressales > Taxaceae > Taxus > Taxus wallichiana. Next base: position 1,019,839,888 of record CM031240.1, read on the forward strand.
ATATATGGGTCGAGTGAAGGACCATTGTGACAACTTAAGGTTAATGTTTGAGAGGTGTCGGTGTTGAGGATATCCCTTAAAATTAAGAAATGTGTGTTTTTACCCCATTTGGAACATTATTGGGGCACATCATATGTAGAGAGGGCTTACTTAATAGATCATGCCAAAATTTCAGTAATTATAGGATTGGGGGAGCCTACTAGTCAAAGCGCAGTGCATGGATTCCTTTGACACATGGGTTACTACAGGAAGTTCATCAATGGATATGCCAAGATTTTCGTGCCTTTAGAAGATTTACTTAGACACAAGAGTGTCTTCCTTTGGGGAGAGGTGCAGCGAAGGCATTTGACACTTTAAAGGATAATCTCATCACCGCACCCATAATGTGATTCCCCTCTTGGGATAAGCCCTTCCATGTTCATGTTGATGCCTCAGGAACCACCATTGGAGTAGTACTTGTATAGCTGGTGAAGGGATTTTTGATCATCCTTTATGCTTTGCAAGTAGGAATTTGACACCGAAAAAAATTATTCTACAACCGAAATTATTCTATCAGCACTTCAGTTTGCAGTGGAGCATTTTTCTCAAATGATCTAAGGTGTGGCATTTCAAATTGTTTGCTTTTGGAGCTTTTTTAACCATGGTCTTCTCAAATTAGTATTAAAGTGAAAGGTCTTTTCAGACTTAGTGACTTCTTAAAGAGGTGATCCTATAAATAGAAGTGATCTTGAATATATCTTGAGTGTTAAGTAGATTGGAGGTGATCAAGAGTGATCAAGGTTTAGATGTGGTTGGTTTAGACATCTTTGGAATTTTGTTGTGAGTTCATAACTGAGAGAAGACTATGAGAGTTATTTTACTCTTGTTGATAATAAAATCTGAGAAAGTTCTTGGTGGACATAGCCCACATTGGGTGAACCATGTTAAATCTTGTCTTGTCTTCTTTTGTGCATTATTTATTTATGTTGTTATATTTCTACAAGTATAATTTTTCTATATAGTTTCCTACTGCTGTGATTTGAGGAATTGTTTCCACATATTTGTTCTCTAATTCCTAACAACTGGCATCAAAGATTTGGTGGATTTTTTTAAAGTGCTAAATCATAGGAAAATTTTAGCTTAAGTGGAAGCTATGGCGCGGAGAGCGAGATTAAGGGTTGAGAAGTTCAATGGGCATAACTTTGGTTTATGGAAGATGCACATGAAGGATTACTTATATCAAAAGGACCTCCATGTTCCTTTGGCTGAAAATAAAAGAAAAGAAACCTATAGCCATGTCGGATGAGGATTGGGAGTTGCTTTAGATAGAAAGGCACTTAGGGAAATTTGGTTATGCCTTGCATCTTCGGTTGCTTTCAACATATCATAGGAGAAGACCACGGAAGGTCTCACGGGTGCGTTGGGGAAGTTATATGAAAAAATATCTCTACCTCTAATAAAATATTTTTGAAGAAAAATTTATTTAATATAAAGACGTCGAGAATGGTTCTATTTTTTTCATTTGAATGAATTTAATATGGTTTTGAGTATGTTAAACTTGGTAAGAATTGACTTTGATGATGAGGTTAGGGCTTTTTGATTTTGTGCTTCTTATTAGATAGTTGGGATAGCTTGGTTATGGTGTAAGTAATCCGGTCTCTAATAATTCAAAGTTGAAGTTTGAGGATGTAATAGGTGTGAACCTAAGTGAGGAAATGCAAAGAGCACCGGAGATTCTTTTACGTCTAGAAACAATTTGAAAATGGAAAGCAGAGGAAGACAAAAGAATAGAGGAAAGGTAACCATGGGAAGTCAAATTATTATCGAAGGTAAAATTCCAAGAGTAAGTTAGAAAGTTGGCACTATGGGAAGGTTGGTCATGCTAGGAAATATTGTTGGGCTCTTCGGGATAAGAAGAACAAGGAGGAAACTAAAGAGATAAATGTGGCAATAGGTGATGTTTTTAGGATGCCTTAATTCTTTCTTTAGATAATATTTTTGAGTCTTGGGTGTTAGATTTAGGGGCTTCTTTCCATGTCACCCCATATATACATTACTTTAATGATTTTTTCAAGGATATTTTAGACATATATATCTTGATAATGATGAACCATGCGAGAATAGTAGGGAAAGGTTGTGTTTGGGTGAAAATGCATAATAGGAACACATGGCTACTTAAGGATGTCGGCATGTGCCTAAGTTGAGGTGGAACTTGATATCAATAAGTCAGTGGGTAGTGATGACTATATGATCATTTTTATAGTGGATTCTTGGAAGGTTACTAAGGGAGCTCTTGTGGTTGCAAGAGTTAAGAAAACAAGTACTTTTATTTAACCAATAGTGTTGATTATTATAATTTAGTTGCTTCAATGGATATGTAAATTTGTGGTACCGAGACTCGGTCATATGAGTCAAAAAAGGGCATGTAGATCATAAAGGACAATTTTCTCGAATTAAAGGAGTTATATTTAGACTTCTATGAGGATTGTGTTTATGGAAAACAAAATCGGTGAGATTCCTCAAGGTTAGACCTACCAGGAAGGAGGGTAAGTTAGATTTAGTGCATACGGATGTATGAAGGCCAGCTAAGGTAAACTCTATTGGTGGTTCATGTTATTATGTCACTTTCATTAATGATGCAACTAGAAAATTTTGGGTATATTGCATTAGAAATAAATATGATGTGTTTGAAACCTTCAAAATATGGAAAGCCTTGGTTGAGAACAAAAATGTCTCAAGTTGAAATGTCTCAAGTTGCATAATGGAGGGGAGTATCACAACAATGAATTTCTTGATTATTTTTGATAAATGGGATCCACAGGAAAAGAATGGTTCTAAATACTCCATAGGAAAATGGAGTTTCAAAGAGAGTGAATAGACAATCATGGAGCGTGTTAGGTGCATGAGGTTACATGTGAGGCTACCCACTCATGTTTTGGGTGGAAGCGGTGAGCACAACTATTTATCGATTAACAAAGGAGCCTCTATGGCTTTGGATGGAGGTATACCTAAGGAGGCTTGGTCTAGTAAGAAAATTAATTACTAATTTTTTAGAGTATTTATATGTGAGGTATTTGTTCACATTGATAAATATGATAGGACCAAGTTAAAAGCTAAGTCTAGAAACACACTTTTTGGATATGGTGAGGATGACTTTGTTTCCATGTTTGGAGTCTTAAGGACAAGAAAATATTATGGTATAGAGATATTATCTTTAATGAAAAATTCATGCATAAATATCAGTTGCAAGAATAGAAAGAGGAACCAAAGAAATAATACACAATCTTAGAGGAATTACAGATAATAAGGTGTCCAGGGGGCCGGTTCGGTGCAACATGTTAGGGCACAACCAACTCAGGAACCTACTCATCAGGGAACCCCAAACTCATGAGTTAGAAGGTCTTCTAGGTAATAAGGGAACCTAAAAAGTTTACTCCATCTTTGAATTATTTATTACTCATTGATAGTGGAGAGCTAGAGTGATTTAAGGAAGAAGTGCATATGGATGCCGGAAGAAGTGGGAGATGGCCATGGATAAAGAGCATAGATCTCTTATGGAAAACCCAGACTTGGATTTGGTGGAGCTACCCGAGGGTAAGAGAGCATTGCAAAACAAGTGGGTGTATAGAATCAAAGAGCAAGATGGAGAAAGGAAAAGATACAAGGCCTGGTTGGTGGTCAAGGGATTTCCACAGAAGAAAGGTATATACTTTGATGAAATTTTTTCTCCTTTTTTTAAAATGACTTCTATTAGAACTATTCTTGGTTTAGTAGCAATAGAATACCTACACTTAGAGTAGTTGGATGTGAAGAATACATTCCTTCATGGTGAGTTGGAGGAGGAATTGTATATGCGAAGCCATAGGGTTATGAGGTCAAAGGGAAGGAGAGCGTTAGTGTGAAAATTGAAGAATAGCTTGTATGGCTTGAAACAATCTCCACAGCAGTGGTACAAGAAGTTTGATAGTTTTATGCAGGAGAAGGGTTACTCCAAGTGTCACTCAGACCATTGTGTGTACATCAAGAAGTTTCTTGATGGTAGTTATATTATTTTGTGCCTATGTGGATGATATGTTTATTGTAGGGAAGAACATGTAGGAAATAAAGGTACTCAAGAAGCAACTAGGTGACTCCTTTACTATGAAGGATTTGGGGGCATAAAAAAAATCCTTGGTATGAGAATAACTTGGAAAAGGAAAGAGAGGAAGCTAGTGTTATCTCAAGAAGAGTACATAAAGAAGGTCTTGGAGAGGTTTAGTATGTAGGATGCTAAACTAGTTAGTACCCCTTTTTCAAGTCACTTTAAATTATCAAAGGAGTAAAGTCCCAAGACTAAGGAGGATAAAATATAGATTTCCGTGTACTATACTCATCGTGGTTGGTAGCTTGATGTTTTTTATGGTATACACTAGGCCTTACATTTCCCATGCGGTGGGAGAAGTGATTAGGTTTATGAGTGATCTAGGTAGAGAGAAATTGCATGCGTAGTGAAGTGGATGCTTCGGTATTTGAGAGGGACCATGTGAGTAGCATTGTGTTTCTATGTATCGGACACTACATTGTGTGGTATGTAGATTCGAGACATGGCAAGATATTTTGTACAACAGGAGGAGCACCGTAGGATATGTATTTATGGTTAGTGATATAGTTGTGAGTTAGATTTCACGGTTACAAAAGGTTATGGCTTTGTCAACCACAAAAGCTGAGTATGTTTCTACCATAGAGGAAAGCAAGGAGATGATTTGGCTACAATAGTTTCTTGATGAGTTAGGTCATAAGCAGGAAGTTGGGAGACTACATAGTGATAGTCAGAGCGTTATTCATTTGGTGAAGAAATCTACTTTTCACTCTAGGATGAAGCACATTCAATTGAGATATCATTTCATCAGAGTAACTTTGGAGAAGATAAGTTGAAGTTGGAAAAGATTCATACTAGTCAGAATCCTATAGATATGATGACCAAGGCGGTCGAAGGGAGAAGTTGAAGTTGTGTTCAACATTGATTGGCCTTCATGGTTGATAATGAAGGGTTGAGAACTTTTCTTAGTAGGAACAGTCTCCAAGTGGGATATTGTTGGGGTGTGGAGCTTGTTTTTGGTCTTTTCAAATCAGTATTAAAGTGTGGAGTTCAAATTAGGAAGATGAAAGGTCATGACCATTTCTTTTCAAGCCATGGGAAGATGAAAGGTCATGATAGTTTCTTTTCCAAACATGGGAGGATGAAAGGTCATGACTTTTAAACTTCTAGAGTCGACCCTTGGACTTCTTAAAGGATTGTAATCCTATAAATAGAGGTGTTAGGGTATCTTGAAGATATCTTGAGTGTTCAAGAGGTCTTGAGTCTTAGTGATCAAGAGGTGATCAAGAGTGATCAAGGTTAAGCAATTGGGTGTCAATTGTGGTTTAGATGTGGTTTAGCATCTTTGGAATTATATTGTGAGTTCATAACTGAGAGAAGACTATGAGAGTTGTTTTACTCTTGTTGATAATAAAATATGAGAAAGTTCTTGGTGGATGTAGCCCACATTGGGTGAACCATGTTAAATCTTGTCTTGTCTTCTTTTGTGCATTATTTATTTATGTTGTTATATTTCTACAAGTATAATTCTACTATATAGTTTCCTACTGCTGTGATTTTAGGAATTATTTCCACATATTTGTTCTCTAATTCCTAACAATTCACAAGTTCGGACAATATCTTCTTCTAACCCCTTTTATATTTTACACTAACCATATGGCATTGAAATATTTAGTGAGAAGGGCCATTCTGCAAGGCGCATATGTCGGTGGTAGCTGTTGTTCCAAGAATTTGAGTTCACAATGGTTGTCAAACCAAGAAAAAGTAATTCGGACACGATCATTTATCTAGAATCTATTTAGGGAAGATGTGAAAAGAATTGAGGATACCATGTTAGGTGCACAACTATTTAGGTTGTGGCGTGCCCTCGAGACTTTGAAGATATTGCAGTATTTATCAAGATAGGTTTAGCATCGGAGGAATGAAGGCATTGGATAAAAATCAGTTAGCTATATGGTCCACGCCCTACATGTTGATTAGTGGGGATTTATACAAATTAGGATGTGATGAGATTCTACATCGGTGTGTGCTAGAACATGAGTTCCTAGCCATAATAGAAGAGGTGCGTGGAGGTAGTGTTGGTGGGCACTATGCATGCGACACAACTACATGTAAGATATTTATGGCTTGGATTATGGTGGGAGAACCTATATCAATTTCATATTCTAAGGTGTGTGACCATTGCCAACGCATTGGAAAATAAGAGCAAAGAGCTTAAATGCCTCTGCGGCCTATTCCTAGCACTAAGCCATTCAAAAGTGCGCTATAGACTTCATAGGCCCTATTACACCAGCACATAGGAGTGGGTCACGTTATATAATACCTTGCATAGATTACTTGACAAGGTGAGTAGAAGAAAAACATACCAAGGATTGTACACTAGCTACTACAGTAAGTTTTCTATGGGAAAACATTATTACAAAGTATGGGTGCCCTTTGATTTTGACTAGCGATAGGGTACACATTTCTTAAATGAGACATTAAGGATTACATTAGCGAAGAATTCATGGCAGCTCATCACAAGACTACCCCTTACCATCCATAAAGAAAATGGAACTATGGAGACATTTAACAAAATACTAAGTCATACCCTAATAAATATTTGTGACGTTGGTAGACAAGATTGGGATGAAAAAGTATCACCCTTTCTTTAGGTATATAGGACAACCTATAAGAGGTTAAATAAGGCCACATCATTTCAATTAGTGTTTGGTGTGGAGGTTATCCTACCAGTTGAATTCATATTACCTTTTATACATATAGGACACATAGGAGGATTGGATGATAAACAAGCGTTGGAAGAAAGAATTGACAAGTTAATGAAATTAGACGAAAGATGATAACTCATTAGGTGGAGCCAAAAGACTAAAAAAGCAATACAAAAGGTATGAAATGATCATCACATTAAGAAGAAAAAAATTTTAGGTTGGGAAAATGGTGTTACTATATGATTCCAATTTCTACACCATCTTGGGAATTTAAAACTCCATTGGTTGGGTCCCTACATCATCTTGTACATCCTTGATTTAGGCACATGCCAATTACAAGTGCTAGATGGGATGATATTTCCAAGAAACTTCAATGGGAGTAGGATGAATCCCTACTATAAACAAGTCTTCTTGGCGTTTGTAATAAGGCAGTATTGTTAGATAGGTTAGGACTTCCTTTAATGCATTCTTTTTCTTTTCTTGTGTTTCCTTTCTCATTATTATTTTTGTTGTTCCTTGGGCATCGGTAACCTCATTACTTTTTCAAAGGTTTTGAATTCGTAGAGGACTGCGTATAATTTTAGTGTGGGGTGGAATAATGTGAAAGAAAGTGCAAGGTGTAAAGTACAAGGATTGTGTTGGAAAGCCCATATTGAATGGCCCTGTGAAAGGAAGCGCATGGATGGCCCTGAAAAAAAAGGGTGAATGAGGATGGTTGGTGTCAAGATAAGACTACATCTTGGTTCCACATACAAGGGAGGAAGAAGTACCTTCGGCGTTGGTAACGTGTGTATAAATTCTTCTTTTTCATAGATTGTTTGCGTGCCAAAAAGGTTGTAGGATTGTTCGTGGAATGTTTGACGCATTAGTGGGGGCACTAGAGTGTGGATTAGTGGAAAAATATGTAATAATTGTTGAAGTATGGTGGTAGGTCAAGTAGCATTTAATGCTAAAAAGAATAGAAAGATATAAATAGAAGGTTGAGGACTTCATTATGGACATAATACAAAAAAAGAAATCTCTTGTGGACTAGGGTTTCCAAAGTTGATCTATGTGAAGAAATGTTTGAGGAATTAAGGCATGACTTATTAGATTTGATCTATAAACCAGAAGGAAAGAAGTTCACGTGTGTCAAAAAAATTGTGGAGAAGCATCTTCTTATGAACAAGGTTATTCTAGTTAGGGTTAGGCAGCTAGGGCATGGGTTGAAAAGGGTTTCTTCACAAGTTTGAGGTCTGAGCTTAGAGAAGGTAGAAAATCGGACCAAGTAAGATAAGTTGAAGTGATAACATATAACCTAAACCATGGCACCTAAAAGTCAAGGAAAGGGAAAGGGAAAGGGAAAACAACTAGAAACCCCCGTAAGCATGAATGAAGAATGGTATGCAGAGATGCAGTACCCAGATGGGGTTTTACTCAGGAAATAATGGGAGTACCACTTAAGAAACATGATGGTGAGTGATTACAAACATCAAATGAACATGAAAAAGGAATTAGTGTTGGAGTTGGTTGCACCCTTCAAATAAGAGGACACTAAAGGGTTTACCTATCTATAGTGATGAGGTAAAAGTAAAATTGGAAGGTGGGATTATTGCAATTCTATGAGTTTTATTTTTGAAAACCTTAGAACCTCTATTAATCGTTAATGTTGTGTATGCATGAGGAGAAATTTTACTTCATAGAGAAAAGATGTGCATAACTCCTCAGCTGATTTCAAAATTCACAGGCCTCATATGTGAAGGAGAAAGTATAGATGATGACTTGAGTGACAAGGAATCCATCAAAGAAACTATCTCTACATATGATTATAAGAAGGGATCATGGTACTTTGATATCACATAAATCTAAGACCCTATCATGATAATGGCCACAAACCTTGTGACAAAGATAAATGACCAAGAAAGGTGGACATAGGTAAATAAGTCCTGGTTAAATGTGTGCAAGAAAATATCAGAAGGCACCATCTATAACTTTTCTACCTTCACCGCATATTAAATTATTAGTAGCGTGAGCGAAGGAGATAAGATAATATTTGGAATTTACCTCTTGACAATTGCGTTTTTAGAAATCGAGTGCCATTTGTGGAAGATAATTTTGTTTGGGATTATATGGAGAGAAGACCCCTCACCTGCAAAAATATTAACAAATTACACTTGCGATAACATGACGGCTGCTCACAAGGCATGCCTAGAAAAATGGTATAAGTGCTTAAAGTATGCATTAGTGGTGGAGTGGAGGATCCCAGAGTAGCTTCTAGCACTCATTGATGGAGAATAAAAATTTGTCTTATACCAACATTTCTACATTGGAAGATTTAAATTGATAGATAAAAACATGGGACCCTGGCACAAGCTCCCCTTCTCCTTCACCACTCAATATTTCCAAGTAAGGGTAAATAGATTTAAATAGGCCAAAAGACTAAGGTTTGACCTTATTGAGGTAGATCAAAACCATAGGAGCTACGTAAAAATCTCATTTACCCCAAGAAGCATGCGTACGTGGAGAGGTATGTCTCCCATGAAGTTCAAATGACAAATCCTTGACTTTTCCAATAGCATGAGAGACCACGACAAGGGTATATCTATGCATAAGACCAAAGTTTGAGAAGGGTGCATACCTAGAATGTGATGTCTCCATCCCTAAAGACCCCATGGGGAGAAAGAATCCCACGTCGGTAAAGAAAGGAAAAGAAGAGGTGCAAGGGAAGAAGGCACCAAGTGTCCAAAGTGCACCACAAGTGGGTGCCCCAGGGACAAGTGCTAGAACTAGTACTTACACGCATAGGAAGAGGTCCCCAGTCAGAGAGGAGGCACTAGAACAAGAAAATCCTATCACAAAGGAGAATTCACCAAAGGAGGAAGAAGAAAGATCTAAATCTCCTATACTGGAATCCCCAGTTAGGAAGAAATAGAAGGTGATGGAGGAGGCTGATTTGGAGGACACAGAGAGCTTGAAGGCCTACAAAGGAGAGAGGGATGATGATGAAGAAGATGAACCTAAAGGAGCCCAAGAACCAATATTGTTTGATGTGCATGATTTAGAGTAAGAGGGTGGAGAAGAGTAAAATGAGTTTCTCTTCATGTGAAGGAAGGGTAGCCGGGAGGAGGAAGGCGCCCCAATAACGGAGGAAGTGAAGAATTGAGTACAAAAATCATACTTCAAGACTCACGCAAGAGTAGATAAATGAGGTGGTAGAAAAAGAAGCGGCTAAAATCATTGAAGCCTTGGTAGAACAAGATTTGGAGCACAACACTGATTTACTAATGAAGAAAGATAAGGAAGAAATTGTGGTCATGACAACATAGGAGGAGGCCCCAATTTGATGGTATGTATTCCTAAGGGTACATGCATAGGAGGAAGGCACACAGAGATCCAGAGACCAAGAATGGACTATATTGATGATCCAAACAAGGTGTTTCAAATGCATTTCCAAAACATGGTACCAATAGAGAAACTCTTGGCTATGAAGTCATTTGATGAGGAAGGTGCATACCCATGAACGAGGAAAATGATTTCTTGGGGAATTGAGTCCCACATTAACTATACGGAATTCAAGGTAAGCCAAGGGGAAATAATGAAGGTGCATGAGTCAAAATAAGACAACCCCTTGGTGAGAACTCAATGGATATTAGACAAACAAGTCTGCAAAGTCTTTGAATAAGGTCTCGATTGAACTAGAAGCCAGGTTATTCGGGAGGAATGATATGGTAAAATTCCTAGAGGCAGAGCTAGAGAAGAAGGAAGAAGATCTCAAAGAAAGGACCAAGGACTTAAATTGGGAGGAACTAATCGTGCGTAGCTAAGGTGTGAGTTGAAATAAGAGAAGGCAAGGGTGCACAAGGTTTGTAAGAAAGTAGAGATGATCACAGATGCCATTTTCTTGAAGCATCCAAATCTAACACCACTCCAGTAAGTATGGATCCACCCTAGAGTGTCTAGAGGACTTGACCTGCATCCTCACAATGGAAAGGAAACCACTGGCCTTAGAGTCTATGGAGGAGGCATCGGCGTGCAAGGAAAAGGAGTACAAGATGAAGGTTATGGAAATTTTACCGAGTGCAAGAAAGTCCTCATAACCGTGAAAGTTTCTACCTAGGATGTTGAGGTTGTTTATGACAATTACACTTATAGAGATAGAGCGGTGAGCATTCTAGTCACCTCCCATAAATTGAGGTCAAGGATTTCCGGGGAGAAGAATAAGGTGAATAGAGCGGAACATGAGAAGATATTAGCTGAATTTGAGAAGAAATCAAAGGCTATTGAGACCTTTCAAGGCTCAATCAAGAACCGGATAAAGGATTTGTATCCCCATATCACTCGAAGGATGGATGCACTCAAAGACTTGAGAAAAAAATTGGAGGAGATCATGTGGAAATGATGAATACCCAAGGAAAGGGACTAAGCTTTGAAGAGGCGATGCCTTAGTTGGAAACATTTGTCGGTGGGTGCAGGCCAGGAGTAGGTACCTAGAATAATCTAGAGGTAGACCTAACAAATAATTTCCCTCTCCTCTTACATAAGTGATCATAGTTCCCCATTCTTTCTTTCTTCGCCAATGTTCTTCATTCCCTTTCTCCAAACCATTTAAAGGTATTCATTCTTTATTCATTAATAATTTTTTCTCGGGGTGGAGAATAGGCGTAGTGTGGGGTGATGTTGGGCCCCTAAAATATTGGCCAAGTATAAGAAGATGCATGGGCATGAAAGGCCTAGTCAAGGAAGGATGTGTAAGGAAAAAGTGCACATGACGGGGTTTCTAGTAGGGTTTAATAGATCAAGTGGCAAGTGTGCAAGACAAAAAAAGGTTTAAAGACTTAGCCATATTTGACACATCAGGTAGAACATGATAAAAGTGTGACCTGACTACGTATGTAGAATAGATAAGGTGCCATCCTAGTGAAATGTTGGCCTAAGAAGAAATATACCCTTCGATGGAAGTTTCTAGAAGGCCATCATTGAAAAGAGTGGAGAGATCGGACCTAAAAGAAGCATCCTCCCATGAAGGACAACCTTGGACACTTGGAAATAGATCTACAACTCATGTTCTAGCTTGATGAGGTTGAAAAGGGCTATAAATACAAACACATGCTAGAGGAAAAAATGAAGGAGGTGGAGAGAATCGGAAGGAAGTGAAGCCATGTAGGAATACTATGAGAGCTCCATAAGTTGGGTAGGGATATATAGGAAAAGGATGTAATAAGGGGTTGGGATTGTAAATTTTCTCTTGAGAACTGATGGGTATAAATCTAGCTATGATGTATGACTTCGGTCTGCATAACTGTGGTAGTCTGTAATGAATCCAATGAATATAATGAGGTTACCAGACTTGATGAATATGGTTATTAATGTTTCTGATCCATGTTTATAGCTTACAATTCTGATTCATGAATGTTTATGGAATGAATATAAATCCTTATGCATTTCCTTTATGTTTTGGTTCCTCTCTATAATCTGTTAAGTACCATTCGGTTTGGGATGACTACATTTGTCTAGAATCCATTCTCCATTATGAGTTCTATGATAAGTGTATGTCTCTCTCACACTCACTCTTTTAAGCTCCTATCATAGATTATGTTTCCCACTTAACTCATAAAAAGAGAGACTCGGCACCCACGCGTGCCTCGGTGAGTGCCCAGCACTCGTTGGGTGATAGGTTAGCATGCATGGGGTTCCCTTATTCTTGGTGGGTGTAAAAATTACTATACTACCCACTCAATGAACTGGCCATGACTAAAAAAATTGGTGATCATGTGACTTTCTTCACCCTTATAATAGTCCATTATCCAATGCCTTTAGGCTCTTAGGTTCATAAGCCCATATTTGGTATGGTGAACTCATTAGGGTTATTATTAATTAAGAGGATATTTTACCAACTCTTACCATTTATCTTCTTCATTACTTATTGATTACCCTATACGGGACCGAAAATTGACACCTATATTTTTAAAGCTTTCCACTATGACCTGGACTCAACCATGTCTATGACCTAGAATCAATCATGCCTAAAACCTACCAACCCATTCCTCTAATTCATCATATTCTTCCCTAGCTTATGGGAGAACTACATAGGCTCGAGGCCCCTTTTAAGTCGGGGCTATATAGGCAAAGACTCCTAGGGCATGGGGCCCTTGGAGGTTAGCTTGGCCACTCTTTACCCTAACCTATTTTCCCCATTTTCCTAATCATCTTCTATCTTAATTTTCATTTTTATAACACTTAGAAAATTACTAAACATATAGATCTACCATTTTATCACATTATAAAACATCCAATCACTCAATTCACATTTCCATAATATCAAAGATTTTGAAATTTGCACCATAACATAGATATAACTCATCATTTATTTCCCATGTTACTAATAACTTGGAAATTAAATCAACAAGTACAAAAATGACTCCATCATGCCTAAACCGACCTGACTCCATCATGCCTAAACCGACCTGACTCCATCATGCCTAAACCGACTCTGACTCCATCATGCCTAAACCGACCTAACTCCATCATACCTAAACCGACCTGACTCCATCATGCCTAAACCAACCTGACTCCATGATACCTAAACTGACCTCCGACTCCAACATGCCTACTCTACCTAGTTTCCACCCATTTACATATAAAAATGGAAATTTTACAACACAATTACATCATCCATACCATAAATCTCATCATCTATACCAATGAAATTCTATACATCAATACAAATGTACACCAATACAAATACATATAAGTATCTCAAAACTCTCATATACAACCTCACCATCTTTGGCATGCGAGCTAATATATGATCACAAATGTCAAAAAACTTATGTACATCCTCACTATAATCAACATATAGGCCATGGTATATATAAAAAATAATAAACAAAATGATGACATCAGGCATCCCATCATGATGTCCATGTTAGTATCATCTATATCCTCTCCTCTATCCCAACACCCCGCCATCATCTCTCCACCCTCTATGGGTTTAGCCTTTTCCTTCACCTATCCTACAACTAGGTCAAGCCTCTGTGAACTAATGGCTTCCCATTGACCATGTTTATGGGATTGTTGGCCCCCTGTATTGTCTACACTATGTGTGCCAAAGCTTATTCTCTCACTCGAGGCTGTTGTACCATACAATAGTCAAATGATCTTGGTAGTATCTGGCCTCATTCAAGGCATCCCTGAATCTATCTATTGCTGTAACATTCCCATTTTAAGACATTAGAAATAAGGGGATTTTTTTTTAAAGTGATGTTCTCTGCTCTAAATACATAATTTAGAACACACATTCCATAACATCAATTCCATATCATTGGTGAGTTCAAATTTAACCTAGCCTTTTTTTTTCTAGGTGGACAAGTACATTAGTATTTTCATTATCAACACCCAAATTAGTGTTGTACTCAGGAGGTGGCTGATTGTTATTACTAGCTTCTTCTTCCTCCTCATTACCCATCACTTGTTGTTCGAGTATAGCCAAACAATCTCTTGTGTCCAATAGGGAAGCAAGGATTTCATCAAGTTTTTGGGTTGTTGTTTCTCCTTCATCAGGTGGAGCATTATTCACAACATTTCCTCTTGTTCTAACCATTTTCTCATTTACAAGAAAAATCTATACATGTTTAACATTAAGTATTGAATACTTTTCTATATATACTATGTATACTTGGTTCTCTTACCTGTTTGGGGTATTGAGTGATCTATCTAGGAACCTATCTGGAATATTTGCTACCAATACTCATCTGCATCTCAACCTTAGACTAGGTGACATAGGACAACACAATCAACAACTTGCGATACTTTGGCCAAAGTTTTCTAACATATTGTTCATATTACTCATTCCTTGATGACATACTCATCAATCTGGAATACATCCTTCACCCACTCAATTGTTATCTAGAATGTCCTTTATTGACTTCTGTCAGTCCACTTGCCCAAGGTTTAACCCTAGTTTAGGTTAACAACATAGGTTATGATAGGAAGAGGCTCACAAAGACTTAGGATATATTGGCATACTGGGTCAACCTAGGTCAACCCCATGTGCCAAGGTACCCGAGTCCTAGAGGGCTACTTCATATCATAACTATGCTACTACCCAGTCCTAGAGAAAAACTAAGTTCAAGTCCATAAGCGTGTAGATCTAGATGATCAATGTAGAAGGGTGTTGCCACATGTCAACTACAATGTTGTATCCTCGAGAAGATCCTAATCTTCTCAAGGTATAGCCCTACAGTTGGCATGTGCTCCACATCCTACAAAACAACCTCATCAAGATGTACATACCCCTAGGAGATTATTAATATTTAATTAATTTGGATAATTAAAAAAGATTTTTAGCAACCCTTCCCAAACCCTAATCCAACTCTCCCTAAGTTCTTTCCAAATCAGGTTCCATTAATCCTTGAGAACTTCCTTAACTTATGATTGCTTTCAATGTTCGTTAATTTTGGCTTAACAAGAAGTTACCAAAAAGAAAGGACAACAACCTCATAAGTTCCATTTAATGTGACTTAACCATTCAAGGAAGTGTAACAACCACCTAGGTTGTATCTTAATAGACTTTATTAAATGTAAGTCTAATGATTATAAATCATATCTTCCTTTTTGTTTACTTTTTCATGAGAGAGGAAGAGTCTTCCTCTTCATGGTTAAGTTCTAGGGTTTAACACACCCTTTTTGTCCTTTACAAATTCTATAGTTTTTATTGTAAGTTCATTACACATCATCTTACTATATTGAATTGTTTATATAAGAACATTAAATTCTGCAACTTATCTAGTTGCATCTTAATTAGGGAAATTACTCTAATTCCCTTTATCCTATTTATTCAAGAATCCTCATTTAATCATATAAATAATATGAAGAATATCAACAAGATAAGATTCCATTTCTTTTACAAAAGTACAAGATAATTTACACAACCAATGCAAGTAAATTCTCATCTTTCAATTCATTTTCAAAACTTATACATTTACAAACTTATGCATTTTAGGCATACTGCATAACAACAACCTTCATTCAAAAAGAATATAACTTTTCTTTTTCAATACAACTCAAGAATGAATCAGAATTCTTCACTAGAATCAAACTTAGATCAGCCAATGCATCATATAAGATTTTTCCATCTTTTATCACTTACGAAGTCCATCTACAAAATTGCTAGCACGGGTCAGTTCAATGAACTGAGCATGATAAGCACTAAGCCTTAAAATGAAGTGCATTCCACTAATTGTTCCAATAAAAACAACCCTTCTTTAATGAACAATTAGTATTTCATACTCTAAACATAAGTAATAACAATAAAAATAAGAGCATTAATGAACCAGAGTTCACTTCTAAAAGAAGAACAAAATATAATCTATAATATCTGTCTTACAAATTAAAGTATGATTGGTCCTATCAATCATCTTTACCAACAACAAAACATAACATCTCATTGTTTCCCATTCTACCAAAATAGAATACAACACTTATCTTAACTATAAGATACAAGAAGTGTTTACAACATGTTCTCACTAGGATGTTTCATCTAACTTTCAAGTAAAGAAGAAGAGAAACCATTTCCATTATGCTAAAGTACATAACATCCAAAAGCAAAAACAGGTTCATATCATAACCTAAGTTGTTTCATCTTAAGATTAACTATCTTAAATCAAACATTTAAGATATTCATCAGAACATGATAAAATAAAGATCCCAGATGGAAAGATGAAACATCAACCAACTAGAATGATACATTCTCTTTTTAACAAACTAGTCATCACTCTCCTTCTATTTCATTTCCATCAATGATAAGTAAGAGAAGGTTAACCAAATAACGATTAAATTTTTCCTAAGAATAATCAACAAAAGATTCCAAACAAATGAACTTATTCCCAACTACATTAGAAAAGAGGCTTAACAAAAATGATCCTACCCAATAATCATTCCCTATAACTTAATTTGGTAAAATCCCCTTTTTCAAGTTATAAACAGTTTAAGTTCATTTAAGAGTTCCCAAGGAAGGGAGTAAGAACATTTTTAAGGTAAGAAGGAGCCCAAAGCAACTTTTCTTTAAAAAAACATTCCCATTAAAGCAAGAGATTCATTTCAAATAAGAACATTAAAAATGAAGGCCATACACAGCCCATAGTCACAAAAAGAATCAAAAATAATTCTTTTATGGGTTCTACATTCTTTCAATGGTCCCAATAAGAAGAGAAATCAGAGTAAAAATTAACGCTCTCGAATTACCCAAGAGTTCAATCAAGACAATGTTATTGCCATACTTTTCAACATATTACATCTAGAGTAAAAACATTGAATTCTCATTAAGAATGATAAACTTCAAAGATGATTCTAGTCAAAATCTCACGAGTTTACCAAACATCTCACAAGACCATGTTCCAGTTTTCTCCATGCACATATAACTAATTCTTATGCGCAACTGTTTTTAAGAGATCTGAGTTTACAATATTTCACCCTAGAAATGAACTCAAATTAAATGACAAGATCTAACAACATATTTAAGAAAATACATTCTTTTCAAGACATGAAATACAAATCCATGCACCATGTTGAGCATAAGTTCCTACCAAGATAAAAATCATTCAAATGATTATAAGCAAGTTCGGTAACTTATGTTCCCTCTTGGTTTACATCTTAAACAAGGAAAACTAGAATGAATACCAACTGAACCGACACCTTACTCAGATTTCCATTTCCAATAATTAAGAAAGAATTTCCCTAAATCACTTTGCATCATATCACCCCATATTGGGTTAATATAACTCCCACATCGTAATACTAAATAAAATGCAATGAATAAACCTTTAAATAGTTCAAATTAAGAATCAAGCTTCATTTTCAAATAACTATCTTATCAACCTTGCTTGACAACTGAAGCGGTTTGTAAGATCACTAAAAGAGTTCAGACTAAACACCATAAAAGTACTAAGGCCGTATTCTTAATGAACTCTCAATACAATACATAAGGTCACAATAAAACACAAACACCAACCAAATGTGGACTAGTAACAGTCCATAATATCATGATAATACCACACAAATATCACATGTGTTAGGGTTTCAGCAACAACAAATGTTTGCAAGTTAGAAAACAAGAACCAAGCCATCTACTACTCCATTCACAGTTCCTTATATTTATGAAATGAAACACAAGCATCATAGCACCAAGAACCCGAAAACAGTTCCCAATACCCAACAAGTTTCCAACAGAACTTGAGCTTGCATACAAGTTTTCATAAACAAACATGAGCTCTTTACCAGCTCGAGATCACAAAACATTAGTTTCAATAGAAATAGGTGGAACACCAGATTCTCCAAAGAACTTTAGTGAGAATACATTGGTATGAAATTCAACAAAAACCTAACCATTAGTTACCAAATCCAGTTAAGCCAAGCAGAGTTACAGAAGTCATTCTTGCATGCATTTTTCATGTGCTTAAACAAACACATACTATATTTTAAACCAGACCACTTTTGCAAAGGATTCAAACCAAGAATTCAAGATTTAATAAACTCAGTAACCAAACAACTAGGTACATCATGCAATGCATAAAACTCAAGAGAAGAGTTTCTTTAATGAAAACACTTAGAGGAAAGCAAGAGATTTTAACAGTTAGAGCCTATCATGCCTGATAGTGTCTCTGTCAAATCAAAGAAGACCTCTAGCCGAGCTCACTACTTCTCCTCTTCTCCACGAAAGATCAAACAACCAAATACCTCTTCCACAATGCCTCTTATAAATTCCATGAAATGAAAATAGATTTGAAACTTCAAAAATAGCCATGAAGTGCAGTTCAATCTGCTTTCAAAAACCAGAGAGCATGCAGAGTAAAAATCAAAAACATGCAAAGTGAAACAACCCAAGAAAAATCCATTTGGCATGCCTACCAAGATGGTTTGGGCTCATAAACTGAAAAAGCAATTAATTCCATTAATTCCAAATCTCCCACCTAATCTTCCTTGCCACCACCTGCCAAGTCTGGTGAATGCCAAGTCAAAAATAACATGTATTTCCATTTTAGTGATACTACCACCTAAGCCTCCACCAAGCCAACTAGCCCCTACTAAGTTGGCAGTACCGTATACATTAAAAACCTTATCAACATCATAAATGCCTTAGGAACCATCACCAAAATGCATGCGACCACATAAGTCCCCATTCATGCCCAATAGTTTAGGATAGATTACTTGCTTAGGTTAGATCTTAGGTAGATTAAAGTTTATACCTTAGGATATAACACTAACAACTAACCCCCACCATAGGCCTTAGCAAATAGGTTTAGATAATTCCACATAGGTAAATAATTCAAAATGCCATAGTTTAAAAGCACTAGGTTAGATCACCATATAGCCTTGTAGTAATAGGTTCAAGTTTAGTTTTAATACCTAGTAACCTTTCCAATTCCCTTAGCACCAAGTTTAGGTTAGAATCAGAATTATATCAAGTAACATAGCTTAGGTAGGAAATATTTTTACCTAGCTTAGGATCCCATGTAGGTTAGTCCTTTATAGGATTCTGTTCTCTCCTATGCCATGAATAGGATGAAATCCCAATTACGTCAGTAATGACCTACCATGGTCGATCTCCAAAGACCCAAACAAAACATACCACTGAATGGAAATATTTTCACACAAAAAGAGAATTAAAGAACTTGTATCTACCAAGTTCATTCCATATGTTTCTTAATTCATGGAATGCCAATTCATCAGTTGTTCACTCTGAATAGATTTAAAACATTCCTTGGATCACTAAAATTGATCCAAGGATGAGTCGGTAAATAGATAAGTTTACAACTCTTAAAACCAAATTGCAATCTCACCTACAA
The DNA here is from genome assembly GCA_018340775.1 of Taxus wallichiana var. yunnanensis. Classification (NCBI taxonomy): domain Eukaryota; kingdom Viridiplantae; phylum Streptophyta; class Pinopsida; order Cupressales; family Taxaceae; genus Taxus; species Taxus wallichiana. The sequence goes on from CM031240.1 coordinate 1,019,859,474, forward strand.
GAAGTGAAAAATGAATTCAGGAAAACTATTCCAGTTCAGTCAAAAGATCTTAAGAGTAGAAAAGACTTATCCACATCAAGCATGATTTCCCAAAGTCAAAAGAACATATCCTAAAAAGGAAAATCACATGCCAACACTTGAAATGCAAAGGAGGAAAATAACAACTGTTAAGGGTGTTACATGCTTCCCTCCTAAAAGAATCATCATCCCGATGATTATCTCTTTTAACAATTTACATCAAGGATAGTCAAATCATTCACTTCTCTTACTCAAAGTCAAATATTTCAAAACCTTATAGTTCCAGAAATCAGCATTAAATAATTGTTTGTTCAAATTAAATAATTATCTGCCCAAAATTGGCTTACTTAATGTCATATAAAGATAAAATCATAAATCTTTATCAGTCAATAGATTCAATTCTATTCAAATAGATATGGAAAAGTAGTTTTCATATCCTCTAGATTTTCCCAAGTTGCACTCTCCTTGTTAAACTGGTCCCACTGGACCTTACATTGACTTATTTCTCTATTTCTTAAATGCAACTGGTGAGTTTCCAACACTCGAATGGGTTTAACCATGATTATTCCTGGGTCTTGGACCTGCAAGGAATTCTAATTTAACACATGTGATAAATCTGAAACGTATTTCTTAAGCAAAGAAATATGGAAAACATCATGCATTCGTGACAAAGTAGGTGGTAGTGCTAAATGATAAGCTACAAGGTTGATTACTTCAACTATTTCAAAAGGTCCCACATAACGAGGTGATAACTTGGCAGCCTTGCCAAAAGTTATAGAACTCTTTTTTAGGTTTAACCCAAAGAAAAACCTTCTCTCCAAGTTCAAATTTCTGTCAACCCACTTTAAGTCAACATAACTCTTTTTCCTATCTGCTGCTTCTTTCAAGCATTCACGAATCATTTTAACTTGTTGTTCCATTTCCGTAAGGATTTCAGGTCCAATTACCTCTCTATCCTCAATGCTATCCCAACTAATAGGGGTTCTTGCATTTCCTTCCATAAAGTGCCTCGAAAGGTGCCATCTTAAGAGAAGCATGATATGTATTATTGTATGCAAATTCAACTAATGGAAGGTACTCCTCCCACTTGTACTGCTGATCCATACAATACATCCATAACATATCTTCCAAAACCTGATTTACTCTTTTAGTCTGTCCATCCGTTTCCGGATGATACATAGAACTAAAATTCAGTTTAGTTCCAAGAGCTGCATTAAGCATTTTCCAAAACCTTGACATCATTCTAGGGTCTCTATCAGATATGATTAATTCAGGTACTCCATGTAATCTAAAATTTCATGTACAAATATTTTAGCCAAAACAGAGAATCATCCTTTAGATTTCCAGCAATAAAATGAGCTACTTTCATTAGTTTTTCAACTACTACCAAAATAACATCATGTTTATTTCTTGACATAGGCAATCCTTGTACAAAATCCATGCTTATTACCTACCATTTGTACTATGGTATGCTATGAGGATACAATAAACCAGTTGGGTGCATATGTTCCACTTTTACATGTTGACATTCAAGACAATGAGTCACAAAATCAATAACATCCTTTTTCATTCCTTTCCAGAAATATTGTTGTTTTATATCAACAAGCATTTTTGTAATGCCAGGGTGTCTAGAAAAAGGTGAATTGTGAAACTCTACCAACAATTTCTTTCTCAAATCATTAGGCAAAGGTATGTATACTCTTTTTTTCATATCGTAAGATTCCTTCATTATCAAAGTGAAAACCTTTATATCTTTCATCTTTTGGATCTACAGCAAGCGCTATTTTTACTTGTTGAAAGTAAGAATCAGATTCCATAACACTTTTACTTCATCCTTAAATTGAGTTCTTAGTGTTATAAGAGTAGAAATGTGCTTCCTATGACTTAGAGCATCAACCACTCTATTCTCTTTTCCTTTAATGTAACTTATGTCAAAATCATATTGAGACAAAAACTCTAACCACCTTCATTGTCTTGCATTCAGATTTGGCTGAGTGAAAATGTACTTCAGCCCAAGATGATCAGTTTTCAACTCAAATGGTTTACCCAGATAGATAATGCCTCCAAACTTGAAGTGCATGAACTATGGCAGCAAGCTCTAAATCATGTGGAGCATAATTCAACTCATGTAACTTAAGTTTTCTACTTTCATAAGCTATGACATGATCATTTTGTAACAAAATACCTCCAAGACCTTCCCTGGATGCATCATTACAATAAGTAAAGTCTCCATTAGGATCAGTATAACTAAGATAGGTGTTGAAGTCAACTGACTTTTCAAAATTTTAAAAGTAGATTCACATTTATCATTCCAAAAAATTTCTTATCCTTTTTCTACAATGAAGTTATTGGTGCAGCCACCTTAGAAAAATCCTTAACAAATTTTCTATAATAACCTGCAAGGCCCATGAAGCTTCTAACTTCATGTACATTCTTTAGTGTAGGCCACTCGGTTATAGCTACAATTTTAGAAGGATCTACAACAATCCCATCTTTACTTATAACATGACCCAAATAGTGAACTTTAGTGTCATAGAAAGAACATTTGGACAACTTACCATACAACCATCTCTTTCTCAGAATTTCCAAAACTATTTTCAAGTGTTCATGATGCTCCTCAATACTTTTAGAATATATGAGAATGTCATCCAAGAATACAAGCACAAACTTGTCCAAGTATTCTTGAAAGATATTATTCATTAAGTTCATAAAAGTTGCAGGTGCATTCGTTAATCCAAAGGGTAAAACCATGAATTCATAATGCCCATACCTTGTCCTGAAAAGTCATTTTATGAATGTCCTCATCCTTAATTCATAATTGATGATATCCAGATCAAATATCTATCTTAGAATATACCGATGCTCCATGCATCTGATCAAATAGATCATCAATTCTAGGAAGTGGGTATCTATTCTTGATTGTTGCTTTGTTTAACATCCTGTAATCAATGCACAATCTAAGTGTTCCATCTTTCTTTTTCACAAAGATCACTGGTGCTCCCCAAGGTGAAACACTTGGTCTAATCAAACCCTTAGAAAAAGTTCTTGCAACTGAGCCTTAAGCTCTACTAACTCTGTGGTAGTCATTCGATAAGGTGCTTTAGAAATAGGTTCAATACCTGGTTTGATTTCAATCATGAAGTCAAACTCCCTTTTGGGTGGTAATCCCAGTAATTCTTCCAGAAACACATCACCGTAGTTCCGTAATAGTGGATAACATTCCATGAAATCATTGTTTTCTTCCGTAGATTCTAAAATTTTTACTACATATAAGGTACAACCCTTATTTTTGGCCTTTTAAGTTACATAGCTGATAATTTCCTAACAGAAATTTCTCATTTTACACCTTGAATCTCTGTTATTTTCTATAGATCATCTAAACAACTAATATGTTTTTCAAAATAGTCTACCTTTGCTTTATGCTCTGCTAACCAATTTATGCCTATGACTATATCATAAGATCCCAAAGGTGCTACATAGAGATCAACTTCTATGGAAAAGCTAGGTAAGTCAAGGACTGCCCCAAAAAGACACATACTAATTGTATGAACAAAATTATTACCATAATGTACAATCCATGATTTATCCATTTTTCTAGCTTTTCTTTTAAGTTTTGAAGCAAGTTTACTAGAAATAAAAAACATTAGTTAAACTTCCTTTCAAAGGTGGTCGAGTTCTGCTATATGAATTAACACAAATTATTGCAAATTACAATTTAATTACCTTGTTAAAATAATAAGGAAAGGGCTAGTTTTGGTTTTGAATCACGGTGACCGATGCCGGTCACCATGCCACCCAGATCGGCTTCTACTAATCAATATTGGTAGGGCAAGGTGGTTTAGGGGCTTTTAGTGAAGGTTGGCTATAAGGTGGCTATGGTGTTTATAAGGCTAGTAAATGATTGGGGATAGCTCCCATATCAAAAAGAATAGTTACAGGTATGCCAAATAACTTACCAGAACTTCTATAGGTGTAACTTGCTTTTCAGCTTGCTTGTCAGCTACTGCAGCATGTATCTTGTGTTGTTGATTACGATCATCCTTCTTCAAAGGACATTGATTCACGTAATGATCTTTGCCATAGTTATAACAGCCTCCTACAGGTCCCTTCTTAGACTCAGAATTATTTCCAGCCTTAAAGTTATCATTTTGGCCTCCATAGGACTTCTGTCCATTATTATTATTCTTGGCAAAATTGTTCCGTGCATTTCTAGCAAACTTATTCATTGTTGTTTTTTTCTTATTATTATCAGCTTGAAAACTTACTTTTGTTACCAAAATTTTTCCATGGTCCTTTCTTAGGTGTAAGAGAAGTTGAAGAAGAGTTTGGAACTTTCTTCCATACTTCCTCCTTATGAGCAAAAATAGCCTTTAATTTTTGTTCTTGCCTTATGGATTTTTCAACAACCCCTTCCATAGTGGTTGGGCTATGTGAACATCAACCTCTCCCCCAATAATGGGATTCAATCCCATGATGAATTTTATCCTAAACTTCTCATCAGTTTGATACTGAGGTACATACTTGAGTAGTTTCATAAACCATTCCCAATACTCAGTTACAGTTAACTTCCCTTGAGCCAAGTTCTGAAATTCAGTCATTTTCTGATCATAATAAAGTTGTGGCAGCCAACGTTGCCTAAAATAACTTTTAAATTGATCCCAAGTGATGTTAGTTTCATCAATGTTTAGCTCATCCTTACGGCTATCCCACCATGAAGATGCTTCATGGGAAAGCTGATATGCTCCCCAAATAGCTTTGGTTTCCTCCGAGAAGTTTCTTATTGCAAAGTACTTCTCCATTTCACTGAGCCAATTCTCAGCTCCATCTCCTAATGTGGTGCCATCAAACTTAGGTGGACTTATCCTTTTTATATCATTGGTGAGTTCAGCTACCAACCTAGCCTTTTTGTTTTCTAGCTGGATAGGTACATTAGTATTGTTATTATCAACACCCAAATTGGGGTTGTCCTCAGGAGGTGGCTGATTGTTATTACCAACTTCTTCTTCCTCCTCATTACCCATCACTTGTTGTTTGAGTACAACCAAATGATCTCTTGTGTCCAATAGGGCAGCAAGGATTTCATCAAGTTTTTGGGTTGTTGCTGCTCCTTCATCAGGTGGAGCATTATTCACAACATTTCCTCTTGTTCTAACCATTTTTACATTACAAGAAAATTCAAGTTTTTATCAGATTATGGACACAATAGGTCCAAGAGCTGCAACCTTCAGCTCTGATACCAAGATGTAACATTCCCATTTTAAGACTTTAGAAACAAGGGAAATTTTTTTTTTTTTTAAGTAATGTTCTCTGTTCTAAATACATAATTTAGAACACACATTCCATAACATCCATTCTTATAATAGATAACCATATGCAGTTGTAATGACTCGGTGAGCCACCGATCTATTCATTTCATGACTCAAAAACTACCGATCTATTCATGTTTAACATTAAGTATTGAATACTTTTCTGTATACTATGTATACTTGGTTCTCTTACCCTGTTTGGGGTATTGAGTGATCTATCTAGGAACCTATCTAAATATTTTCTACCAATACTCATCTGCATCTCGAACCTTAGACTAGGTGACATAGGACAACGCAATCAACAACTTGCGATACTTTGGCCAAAGTTTTCTAACATACTATTTGTATTACTCATTCCTTGATGGCATACTCATCAATCCGTAGAATACGTCCTTCACCCACTCAATTGTTATCTAGAATGTCCTTTACTAACTTCCGTCAGTCCACTTGCCCAAGGTTTAACCCTAGTTCAGGTTAACAACATAGGTTATGATAGGAAGAGGCTCACAAAGACTTAGGATATATTGGCATACTTGGGTCAACCTAGGTCAACCCCGTGTGCCAAGGTACCCTGAGTCCTAGAGGGCTACTTCATATCATAACTATGCTACTACCCAGTCCTAGAGAAAAACTAAGTTCAAGTCCATAAGCATGTAGATCTAGATGATCAATGCAGAAGGGTGTTGCCACATGTCAACTGCAATGTTGTATCCTCGAGAAGATCCTAATCTTCTCAAAGGTATAACCCTAGTTGGCATGTGCCAGCATCCTACAGAAATGACCTCATCGAGATGTACATACCCCTAGGAGATTATTAATATTTAATTAATTTGGATAATTAAAAGCAGATTTCAGCAACCCTTTCCCAAACCCTAATCCAACTCTCCCTAAGTTCTTTTCCAAATCAGGTTCCATTAATCCTTGGAGAACTTCCTTAACTTATGATTGCTTTTCGATGTTCGTTAATTTTGGCTTAACAAGTAGTTACCAAAAAGAAAGGACAACAACCTCATAAGTTCCATTTAATGTGACTTAACCATTCAAGGAAGTGTAACAACCACCTAGGTTGTAACTCTTAATAGACTTTATTAAATGTAGTCTAATGATTATAAATCATATCTTCCTTTTTGTTTACTTTTTCATGAGAGAGGAAGAGTCTTCCTCTTCATGGTTAAGTTCTAGGGTTTAACACACCCTTTTTGTCCTTTACAAATTCTATAGTTTTCATTGTAAGTTCATTACACATCATCTTACTATATTGAATTGTTTATATAAGAACATTAAATTCTGTAACTTATCTAGTTGCATCACATTTAGGGAAATTACTCTAATTCCCTTTTCCTACTTATCCAAGAATACTCATTTAAACATATAAATAACATGAAGAATATCAACAAGATAAGATTCCATTTCTTTTACAAAGGTACAAGATAATTTACACAACCCATGCAAGTAAATTCTCATCCTTCAATTCATTTTCAAAACTTATACATTTACAAACTTATGCATTTTAGGCTTACTGCATGACAAAACCTTCATTCAAAAGAATATAACTTTTCTTTTTCAATACAACTCAAGAACGAATCAGAATTCTTCACTAGAATCAAACTTAGATCAGCCAATGCATCATATAAGATTTTTCCATCTTTTATCACTTACGAAGTCCATCTACAAAAATTGCTAGCACGGGTCAGTTCAATGAACTGAGCATGATAAGCACTAAGCCTTAAAATGAAGTGCATTCCACTAATTGTTCCAATAAAAACAACCCTACTTTAATGAACAATTAGTATTTCATACTCTAAACATAAGTAATAACAATAAAAAAGAAGAGCATTAATGAACCAAGAGTTCACTTCTAAAAGAAGAACATAATATAATCTATAATATATGTCTTACAAATTAAAGTATGATTGGTCCTATCAATCATCTTTACCAACAATAGAACATAACATCTCATTGTTTCCCATTCTACCAAAATAGAATACAACACTTATCTTAACTATAAGATACAAGAAGTGTTTACAACATGTTCTCACTAGGATGTTTCATCTAACTTTCAAGTAAAGAAGAAGAGAAACCATTTCCATTATGCTAAAGTACATAACATCCACAAAGCAGAAACATAGTTCATATCATAACCTAAGTTGTTTCATCTTAAGATTAACTATCTTAAATCAAACATTTAAGATATTCATCAGAACAGGATAAAATAAAGATCCCAGATGGAAAGATGAAACATCAACCAACCAACATGATACATTCTCTTTTTAACAAACCAGTCATCACTCTCCTTCTATTTCATTTCCATCAATGATAAGTAAGAGAAGGTTAACCAAATAACGATTAAATTTTTCCTAAAGAATAATCAACAAAAGATTCCAAACAAATGAACTTATTCCCAACTGCATTAGAAAAAGAGGCTTAACAGAAATGATCCTACCCAGTAATCATTCCCTATAACTTAATTTGGTAAAATCCCTTTTTCAAGTTATAAATAGTTTAAGTTCATTTAAGAGTTCCCAAGGAAGGGAGTAAGAACATTTTTAAGGTAAGAAGGAGCTAATGAAACTTTTCTTTTATAAACTTCCCATTAAAGCAAGAGATTCATTTCAAATAGGAACGTTAAAACCAAGTGAAGGTCATACATACCATATACACAAAAGAATCATAAAATAATTCTTTTTATGGGTTCTACATTCTTTCAATGGTCCCAATCTGGAAGTGAAATCAGAGTAAGATGCTAATGCTCAGAATTACCCAAGAGTTCAATCAAGACAATGTTATTGCCATACTTTTCAACATATTACATCTAGAGTAAAAACATTGAATTCTCATTAAGAACGATAAACTTCAAAGATGATTCCAGTCAAAACTCACAGAGTTTACCAAACATCTCACAAGACCATGTTCTAGTTTTCTCCATGCACATACAACTAATTCTTATGTGTAATTTTCTTTTTAAGAGATCTGAGTTTACAATATTTCACCCTAGAAATGAACTCAAATTAAATGACAAGATCTAACAACATATTTAAGAAAATACGTTCTTTTCAAGACAAATACAAATACGAATCATGCACCATGTTGAGCATAAGTTCCTACCAAGATAAAAATCATTCAAATGATTATAAGCAAGCTTGGGTAACTTATGTTCCCTCTTGGTTTACATCTTAAACAAGGAAAACTAGAAGGAATACCAACTGAACCGACACCTTACTTAGATTTCCATTTCCAATAATTAAGAAAGAATTTCCCTAAATCAATTTGCATCATATCACCCCTTATTGAGTTAATATAACTCCGTATCTAATACTAAATAAAATGCAATGAATAAACCTTTAAACAGTTCAAATTAAGAATCAAGCTTCATTTTCAAATAACTATCTTATCAAACCTTGCTTGACAACTGAAGTGGTTTGTAAGATCACTAAAAGAGTTCAGACTAAACACCATAAAAGTACTAAGGCCGTATTCTTAATGAACTCTCAATACAATACATAAGGTCACAATAAAACACAAACACCAAACCAAATGTGGACTAATAACAATCCATAATATCATGATAATACCACACAAATATCACATCATGTTAGGGTTTCAACAATAAAAATGTTCGCAAGTTAGAAAACAAGAACCAAGCCATCTACTACTCCATTCATAGTTCCTTATATTTATGAAATGAAACACAAGCATCATAGCACCAAGAACCCGACAGTAGTTCCCAAATACCCAACAAGTTTCCAATAGAACTCGAGCTTGCATACAAGTTTTCATAAACAAACATGAGCTTTTTACCAGCTCGAGATCACAAAACATTAGTTTCAATAGAAATAGGTGGAACACTAGATTCTCCAAAGAACTTAAGTGAGAATACATTGATATGAAAGTCAACAAAAACCTAACCATTAATTACCAAATCTAGTTAAGCCAAGCAGAGTTACAGAGAAATCATTTTTGCATGCATTTTTCATGTGCTTAAACAAACACATACTATATTTTAAACCAGACCACTTTTGCAAAGGATTCAAACCAAGAATTCAAGATTTAATAAACTCAATAACCAAACAACTAGGTACATCATGCAATGCATAAAACTCACAAAGAGCAGAGTTTCTTTAATGAAAACACTTAGAGGAAAGCAAGAGATTTTAACAGTTAGAGCCTATCATGCCTGATAGTGTCTCTATCAAATCAAAGAAGACCTCCAGCCAAGCTCACTACTTCTCCTCTTCTCCACGAAAGATCAAACAACCAGATACCTCTTCCACAATGCCTCTTATAAATTCCATGAAATGAAAATAGATTTGAAACTTCAAAAATAGCCATGAAGTGCAGTTCAATCTGCTTGGTTCGAAAAACCAGAGAGCATGCAGAGTAAAAATTGGAAAACATGCAAAGTGAAACAACCCAAGAAAAATCCACTGGCATGCCTACCAAGATGGTTTGGGCTCATAAACCAAAAGAAATTAATTCCATTAATTCCAAATCTCCCACCTAATCTTCCTTGCCACTACCTACCAAGTCTGCGAATGCCAAGTCAAAAATAACATGTATTTCCATTTTAGTGATACTGCCACCTAAGCCTCTGCCAAACCAACTAGCCCCTACCTAAGCTAGTAGTACCATACATTAAAAACCTTATCAACATCATAAATTCCTTAGAACCATCACCAAAATGCATGCGACCACATAAGTCCCCATTCATGCCCAATAGTTTAGGATAGATTACTTTCTTAGGTTAGATCTTAGGTAGATTAAAGTTTATACCTTAGGATATAACACTAACAACTAACCTCCACCATAGGCCTTAGCAAATAGGTTTAGATAATTCCACATAGGTAAATAATTCAAAATGCCATAGTTTAAAGCACTAGGTTAGATCACCATATAGCCTTGTAGTAATAGGTTCAAGTTTAGTTTTAATACCTAGTAACCTTTCCAATTCCCTTAGCACCAAGTTTGGGTTAGAATCAAAATTATATCAAGTAACATAGCTTAGGTAGGAAATATTTTTACCTAGCTTAGGATCCTATAGGTTAGTCCTTTATAGGATCCCGGTTCTCTCCTATGCCATGAATAGGCTGAAATCCCAATTACGTCAGTAATGACCTACCATGGTCGATCTCCAAAGACCCAAACAAAACATACCACTGAATGGAAATATTTTCACACAAAAAGAGAATTAAAGAACTTGTATCTACCAAGTTCAGTCCATATGATTCTTAATTCATGGAATGCCAATTCATCAATTGTTCACTTTGAACAAATTTAAAACATTCCTTGGATCACTGAAATTGATCCAAGGATGAGTCGAGTAAATAGATAAGTTTACAACTCTTAAAACCAAATTGTAATCTCACCTACAAGAAGTGAAAAATGAATTCAGGAAAACTATTCCAGTTCAATTAAAATATCTTAAGAGCAGAAAGGACTTATCCACACCAAACATGATTTCCCAAAGTCAAGTCAAACCCCCGTACACGGGACCCTATCAGGCTATGGGTAATCACCCACCCTTGTAATGTGTCCCCCTATAAGACATGCAAATATGTGCCAGATAACCTATCCATGCAAGGTGGCCACTTATCCCATCTCCATCTCCACACTGGGTTCCCCGTCACCATGTAAACATGTCCTGAAGGGCATGCTACCTATGCCTCGTAATGTAGTAACATGTTCATCATATTTTTGTCATTCCTACCCCTTCACTACTCCTATCTATTTCAAAAGGGTAATCACCCACCCTTGTAATGTGTCCTCTCTTAACAGTAATTCTATGGCTAGATCCGGCCTTATCCTTCGTGGTTCTTCCCATAGTTGCTGCCCACCACTACATGTATCTATCTGTCACTCTGGGGTCATCAATCTTCCATTCCACTTCCTTCTCCTCCTCCCTCCTACCCTAGGCATTATCTGGCATTGTTGTAGAGGCATATGCCTCTCCACATTATCTCTCCTATATTGAGGGAATGCCGAGGCACATCACGAGGAATCCCACACTACTATCTGACCCTATCCATGGGTATCATCTCATGTTCTCTAACACAACGAACATCTATCCATATGAGAAGTTGTAGTTCATCTAACTCTACTACCATATGCCTGTATGAAGGGAAACCAACATACGGCCTCCAAATAATGTCCACTCCAGGATAACCCCTACAATGATGTTCTATAATATGCTACATCGTGTGTATCCCTAGAAGCCCTACACTCTCCAACAATAAGCACTCAATGTCTATAGCCAGCTTGAACTAAGCACGCAACAAATGCATCAAGATGGGGCATACCAGCTATATACACACATACGATGTGTTTGTATGCCCAGCAGTGAAGAAGAAATGTAAACACAAACTAAACCTTCATAGCCTCCCATAGGCCCATAGCTCACTGTATAACTACACCAAGAATGTTGGTTCCAAAGAAAAGTGGGTCCTCTCCTCCATCATGTCATGGAGAACCCCCATCAACACTCATGGGAATATCCCACCCTTTGCATCTGGTAGCACAAAACAACACATTACCTCCATAATAAGGACAACCAACCTCATCTCCTGATGATGTGCGGTGTACATATCTCTGTAACTCAGGCTCACACAATGGAACCTCATCTCTACCATCCCATCTCCAAACACTGCCAACATCATCTCTTCTAATGCCTTTGAAGAAATCAAATACACCTACTTTCCCACTATAGGTTGCCATTGGATCCTGTATATGTTCTTTAGGGTGACTATGATCTCACCCATCGGAAAATGAAATGTGTTAGTAGATGAATCTCATCTCGATGAGTGTGACCATCAAGCTTAACTCTTGAACTATCTTCCTATAGCATCGAACCCAAATTAGGTAGATGTCCGTCACATGCTTCCACTCTTCGGTGGTCACACTCAATCTTACCACTATTAACAAGGGTGGAACTCGTCCCACATCTACAAATGGTCCCTAGCATGCATCGAAAAACTACAACATTCTTAAACCTTAATTGTACTCAACATAACTCATAACAAACCAACCTATTCCCAAGACCCTCCATACTTATTACCCCATAACCACAAGCAACATAAAATACTACCCTTCTCCCCCATCCCAATTTCACATCCCTCCACTCATCCCTATTGGTACCTATTACCCTACCCATTCTCAATATACCTACCTTTATATCTCATTTCCTATTGTTCCCTCCCACCTTATCTTGGTTGTTGACCTATTTTCCCTTAGACCCGATTGGAATCTATCACTCTTGATAGCATTGGTCCATAATCACCGACATAAGTCACCTAATACTTGACCGATGTCAGCCAAGGCCAACCAACATCGACCAACCCTTGATCGACTTCGGTCACTGTCGTGGTGTCAAAATCCACAAACCCTACCCTATTTCTCACAAAATTCTCAAATTTGACCTAAATACCCATTCTAACCTACCCAAACCTATCCTAGCTTCATTCCCACTCCTATTTAACCTACATTGGACCTTCCCACCCCTCATTTCCTTCATTTTTACCCATAACTTTCAAAAATTAAAATTTCACCCAAATTTTAAACAAAACCAATTTTAACAACCTATTTCAACAACAAATGAAGGATCAAAATCAATCCTACCTCATCGCGGTGTCATCGGTCGTGGTGGTATGTCTAGCCGTTGCACCAGTGGTCCACCCAAACCCTCTCCCACCTCTTTCAACACCGAATCAACTCCCCACCTCACAACCAATGAAATCTCTCAACCTACCAACTAAATGCCAATAATGCGTTCGAGGCTCACCAATTTAGCTCTCCATCTTGTTTTGTCACTTTCCAACTTTCCACCTATCCTCTCATTGTCTACAATTTGAAAATGACAAATGATTCTATAAAAGTGGAATTTTCCTTTTTTAACCCCAATTCGACATGACCGACGTCGATCATATTTGTGCCTAGCCAATCGATGTCGGTTACCATATAACCAATGTCGATCAACCCTTATAGCTAGTTTTCCTTGCTTTGAGGTTCTTTTTACCTGCAAACCATTAGTGCTCAAACACCTTTTATCATTACAGAAACCTATTTAATCATACCTACAACCCCACACTACCCTTAAATTTCCTTAGTTATGTCTTGGGATTTGTTATTTTACCTATACCTTTGCCTTACTCGTGTCATGACCTATTTTCCTTAACATGACCTATTTGGTGTGACCATTGACCTTATGTACTCGTTATACCTTGTGATGTTGTTACCTATGTTGTTTTAGCATAACAACCATACCTTTCCTATTATCATGTAGTTTATCCTAACCAAAACTTTGGTGTACCGGAACATACCTAAATGTTCCTACACCTAACCTACGTTGTGTTCCAACCATAACCTATACCTTGGATACCTAAATCACTTCACCCTTATTTAGATAAACCTATCAACCTTGGATGATGTAGATTTTGTAATCTCTTCAACCTAGTACCATGTTGTAATCTATATGTGTGCGTGTGTTTGATTTCCATTACCCATTACCCAATTTTTACCCTAGCCTATTACCTATTACTCGATTTGACCACTACCATTCCCCACCTACCATCACTTCCACCAACTCCACATTTTTCAAACCACTCACCAATTCCACATTACACCTCATTGATTCCTAGTTTGAGGGGATCACCTTCACCCACACATGGGGCAATCACTTCCTATTTTTTTCCACGTCACTTACCAATACAAGCTACGCAAAAAAAGGGGGAAAATGTAGACACCAAATTTGGGTCACACTCCCCTTCTCCCCACATGTATATTAATTTAATTACCTAAAATTAAATTAATGTCCACTCTCACAATATTCATTATTTAATTACCTTAATTAAACTAATTTCCACCTCACCTAGACACCTCACCCCACCACATCACCTAGACACCTCATCATAAACCTATTCTTAGCATGTTTCCTTTTTACTAAGACTCAATATCCACTTGCCATAGCTAACTAAGACTTATTCCTACCTACCTTAATTAACTAAGACTTATTTCAACCCTAAAATCACATGCATATTCTTCCTCTAACTACATTCCCACTTATTTAATCACAACATTCTCTTTTGATCCATGAAAATGGAAAGATCTGGCCTAAAAATATTTCAAGATTTGTCATTTTAGAAAATCTAGGATTTCCCACCTTAACCGACACCAACCAACCCAAAACCGATGCTAGTCATCATAAACCATCATTAGTTACCATATATTCACTTTGGTAACCTTGTTTAAGAGGTTGAGAGAATTATTGGAGTTTTGGAGAAGAGATATATGCATGAAAGAATGGACCAGAGCACTCACGCACATTCAAACATCCCGAACTAGAAACCAACGAACTAATATGAAAGGAAAGAATTCATGGTAATGTTCTAGGAAGAACAAACATGACACTGACCACTAGTTCCATGGATCAACCATCACCTCCATCCAACCACTAGGTCTATAAGTACATGTAATTACATTTGGATTTGCACCTTCCCATATTTATTTAGATTAGGTTCTTCATCTCTATTTGGGAGTTCTAGTCTCCCTTGCATCCCATCATCTCTCACCCTCCTACCAATCCCTCCACCTAATCACCTATAACCATTTAACCCTCCATACCCACCTCCAAAAATATATGAGTATTCCTAGTAATGTCATCAACCTCACCATTATTTGTACATTCTCTTTGTAATCACAAAGAATCACCAAAACTAAACTTTATTAAGTTTCTATCAGCCTGACCCTACCGACGTCGGTTAACCTAAACCATTGTCAATCTATCCTAAACTAGCATCAGTCATACTAGACCAACGTTGGTCTCATGTTTATTATACTAGCTAATAACAACAACTCCATAACATTTACCTAAATAAACTAAATCACCCAAAACTTGACCCTGACATGTCCCAACCACCTTATTGACATGCCTAACTTCTAGATCTCATCATAACCTAGCCTATTAGATTATATTTTCTTATTGTACTTGAATGAGACACTTAAATCATATCAAATATATTTTACATCATTTATTGTATTAATTTGTTTTAAACGGTGGATTGATATCCATCTAGGAACTATCACACTTCCCGCATCTAGCATACGCTAGGCCATCCACCGAGATGTATTGTTTAATAGTCCTCTTGTGGTCTTGTTTTTATTCACATGTAGTTCATCCTAGAAAAGGAATTTCTCACAATCAACATTAGATTGAGAAATTAGGACACACACACACTCTACCTTCCACCTTCATTCACAAGTATTTCTCCTCACTCTTACCTTATCTATTTAACTCTTACATATAGACACTATTCATTAAAACAAGTATCACTAAAAAATTGTTCATCCTCCCACCGAAGGAATCCTTAATCCGGGTCCTATATGACGCATACATAAATCCTTTTAGGTCTTCCTCACTCAAGGTTTAACATAAAGTACAAATTTCCCATATGCTAAAGGGATAATAACTCTTTCTTCCTTGTTCTCAAAACTTATATATCCCTTGTTGAACTCCAAGTTAGTGAAAATTCACAGACCCCCAAAATGACCTATGGATCTACTTTTCTAAGGCAATGTCATTTGGTGTGAATGCACAACATTGAGCTTTCCCAAAGTGTGGGACCTTTGCAAATGGGGAAAGCTCTCCAGAGAAGGTTGGTTCCTCTTCCTAAACTACTTGCCATAAGCTATTCCAGTGCAGGCAAGCTAATCTAATCCTAATCTAACTATGCCAAGGAGACAAAGAGAGAGAAAAGAGGGAAAATAGAGCCTACACTAAAATGGTGATACACCAGAGAAGGAAAATGTTGAACATCTATCAAAACTACCATGGAACAAGAAGAGGTGAGCAATGGAAAGGATGGACAAGTGCATCACAAAACCAAGGATAAATTTCACACAAAAAATGTTCCAAAACTCCATGAACACAGCTCCAAAACCTGCAATGAACATTCAAACATGCAAAAATACCTGCAATGAAGAGAGGCAAGAAGAAGACAAGAAAAATGAGCAAGGATGGACAAATGCATCACAAAACACATTTTTATTGCTCTAAAAGTTTGCACAAAACATCATTTCACTGGTAAGAGGAAAAAAACACCATTACAGAGCAAGGGAGGAGGTTCAAACTCCATTTTCAACCCTAGGGAAGAAAATAAGGGAGAGGAAGAGAAGAATGATGAACAACCGTTACAAATGAGCCAAAATTGGCTTTTAACCATCGAGTAGAATGGAAGAAAGGAGAAAATGTGGGAAAATTGATTTGGGACTTCAACCACCAACAAGATTCATCTAATGGGCCTAAAAATGATGGGTTTCCATAAAAATCCATACATCAAGTACATTTCTTTATAAAGAAAAAATAGAGGCCCATACTTCATTAATTCTAGTGGTTGGAGTCATTTTATGTGTTTTTTTGCACATGCCTATACATTTTCCTATTTTTCTCCCAAAAATCTCCATCAAAAATAAAAATTGAACCCTCCATCATGTAGAGGATTTCAACATATTTCCAATGATATAAAGAACGTGAAAATCCGAGCTCGGGATCGAAAGTTATGCCCCTCTAAAGATTTAGGGCAAAAATAGCAATTTTAGGGCAAAAATTGGGTTGGCGGGCCGAAACTTGAAAATTTTCCATTTTTTGAATTTGGGAAAATGTCCCAAAAATTCCCCACACCCCACCACTCCTCTACCACATGGTGCTTTCCCATTCAATAATGGAAACATGGGCTCAAACCTCACTTTTTTCCTTTGATTTCATTTTGGGAAAAATTCCCCAAACACCCATGCGCCCCTCTCCGCCGATGCCATGTGTCGGCCTTCGATTCATCTGTGGGCTAAAATTTCCTTTCTCCCCCACACCTCTGCCAACCCTTCTCCTTCTCCTCGGTGGGCCTACGGGCTATTTTTTTCCCTTTTGCTCTTTTTACGATTTTGGCAAAAAAACAAAAAATTCCTGTGGCTCGACTTCTACCACCATGGGGACACATGTTGCTTCCACATTAGCCACGGGCCTTTGCAAATTTCCTTCCCTTCTCCTCAGTAGGCCCACGGGCTTTTTTCCCTTTCACCCTCCACCAACTCTTTGGAAATTTCTTCAACTTCACTCCACCATCCCAACCCCCGCCACCACATGGTGCATTCTCATTGGCCACGGGCCTATCTAGGGAAATTTTCCCCAAAAACTCCGCCGAGCCATAACTTTCAAAATATTTAGAGTTAGGAGGAAAATTTTACCTTTCTAGAAAGGTGAGAAAAATCCTATCTGATGAAGCCATTTCTAGATAATTTTGAGTCCCTGGAATGTGTAAAATTTGATATTGAAGCACAAGGAAGGAAAAAATGAAGGAAAGTTAGCCAAAATAAGTAGGGGCTCATTTTGGATAACAATTTTGGCAACTCAGAGGGGTCATCTACCTACTAGATGAAGTGATCAGCTGCCTTGAAGCATCCATTGGGCATGGAGTCATGAGTAGTAGCCTGCAAACTGATCTAAACTTTGAAAACTTCCCTCTGAGCCACTTTGAAGCCTACTGAACTGGAGTTGTTTTCACCAAAATGCCACTGCAATGGACTGTGCAAGAGCAAAACCAGCACCACAAAAACTATGTACAAAACTAAAATCATACATGCTCTAAATGGAACATGTAGAGTGTGCACAAGCACTTCTTCTACTGAAATAAAACCTACCTACTCTACTCTAACTGGAAGCAAAGGTGGGCTAAACAAACCCTGTAACTTTGGTTGTGCAAAATAGCTTCCTTTCTTCAAAATTGGTAGCCATGTAAATGATTTGGAGCTGAGTATGGCTGCTTGGATGAGTGGAAAATCAATAAGAAGTTGTTCTTCTACCCAAATTAGCAAGGTGTTAGCTGAAAGCAAATTGAATACCTCTTTTAGTTGCTCTACATTTGGATTGAAGAGGTATGACAGCTGATCCTTGGTACTTTATAGCTCATCCTCATGCTTAGAAGCAAGCATGACTAGTTGTGACTTCTCCTTTGGCTCTAATGAAGCCAAATACCTTATTGGGCAAGGTCTGATCTATTTGATATGCCCATAGCTTTGATTTTCAACTCCAAAAATGGAGTCTTCTTGTAGACCTTCTTGAATGGATGGTGTGGAAGAAATGATGGAACTCTTCTCTATTGTTTTCCTTCCTCTAATGAAGAACATGGAAGATTTAAATCTTCCAATCTTGATTCCAAAGAGTTGCTATAAGATGCAGGCTGCTGCAAATGAAAGTTATCCTCCATGACAATAGGATCAAGTGTTTGGAATGTGGATGATGAAGGAGAAAATGGTGTGATTTCAACTGGTTCCTCTTCATCAAAACAATCCTCCAAATTTGACAGATAAACTACCTCATTGTTGTCCTGCTGCAAATGTTCAACCTCTCCCATGGTGTTCTCTTGATCTACAACTTGATCACCATGGTTTCTTTCATCCTCCAACATTGAGTTTGAGATATCAAACTCTTCTTCAGCACTAGAACTCAAGAGAGATGAAGTAGAAAGAAGAACTGAAGGTTCTTCTATAGCTTGATTTGTGCTCAAATCTTTTGGATCTGCACTTTTCTCCCCCACAACTAGAATGTGCTCCACCTATTTTTGTTCTTCTTCTGCTGCAACAAAATCAGTCCTAACCACCACTAGTTCTTCAACCTTTACCTCCTCTGTAGGATTCACCAGCAAAGAAATTTTCTCAATCCCATATCTAAGACTTAAACTAACTAAGCTCTTAATCATTCCTTCTTTTCTTGGTTCTTCCTCTTGCTATCCTTCATGACTGATTTTTGTAATTTCTTCTTCCCCACATGGAATTAGGAATGCAAGAGGAGGGGTGGGTTATAACTCAATTGATTTTGCAATTATTTTTTGTGGTGGAGGAGATGAAACTTCTTGTTTCCTTGGAGTGGAAGGTATTTATTTTTGCTCTTGTGGAGGGGATTTGGATTTGGAAGGGAAAAGGATAGAAGAATTGAGATGAGGTGGAAGACTAGGAGATGGAGAAATGGGATCAACATTTGGGGCAACATATGGGAAACTTGAAGCTTGACATTGTTGAAATGATACAGATTGAGAAAGAGGAAAAGAAAGAGTATGAGATGGTGTGCTTACCCATTGACAAGGTTGCTAAATACTCCTCTCATACACCTCTATTCCCTCAGTCCACTTTGCAAGTAATGGCAGCATTGCAATCATGAATTCAAGCTTCTCTTGAGGGTTGTAATGCCTTGGAAAAGGTCCCACCCATGGACAAGGTGCTCCACAACCGATTCCAAATGCTTTCATTTGTGCTTGAGCCTTGATTGCACCATGCCAATCTCCATTTTTTGGATTTTCTCCAACAAATCAGCATCTTGCATTTGATTGTCTTCATTGTATGCATACCCCTGCTCTTGGAAAGAACCATAGCCAAACTGATTTTGGCACTACTGCTCATATGGGTATGCATGCTGATCTTGAATCTACTCAAAATGCTGATTTGAAGGAGTTGTAAAGCATGTTGGAGGTGGATTTGGATGGCACTGTTGTTGTAAATGTGAATTCCATGATGGAAATGAAGTCATGATTGCACAACTTCATGGGATGAAAGAAGATGGAAGAGATGGAAGGAAGAATGGATGAAAAATGAATGAAAATGAAGGTCTGCAACTTCAGAGATGGGTTGTTTACTAGATGGAGTCACTATATGTGTTTACAATTACCTCTAAAGGTTGAAATCTTCACAGAACACACCAACCTACAAAAGATGAAGTGGAAGACCTCTAAGGTCCCACCGGGCATGCCAAAACTATTAGTGAAAATTCACAGCACCCCCAAAATGACCTATGGATCTACTTTTCTAAGGCAATGTCATTTGGTGTGAATGCACAACATTGAGCTTTCCCAAAGTGTGGGACCTTTGTAAATGGGGAAAGATCTCTAGAGAAGGTTGGTTCCTCTTCCTAAACTACCTATCACAAGCTATTCTAGTGCAGGAAAGCTAATCTAATCCTAATCTAACTATGCCAAGGAGATAGAGAGAGAGAAAAGAGGGAAAAAAATCCTACACTAAAATGGTGATACACCAGAGAAGGAAAATGTTGAACATCTATCAAAACTGCCATGGAACAAGAAGAGGTGAGCAATGGAAAGGATGGAAAAGTGCATCACAAAACCAAGGATACATTTCACACAAAAAATGTTCCAAAACTCCATAAACACAGCTCCAAAACCTATAATGAACATTCAAACATGCACAAATAACTGCAATGAAGAGAGGCAAGAAGAAGACAAGCAAAATGAGCAAGGATGGACAAATGCATCACAAAACATGTTTTTATTGCTCTAAAAGTTTGCACAAAACATCATTTTACTGGTAAGAGGAAAAAAATCCATTACAAAGCAAGGGAGGAGGTTCAAACTCCATTTTTGACCCTAGGGAAGAAAATAAGGGAGAGGTAGAGAAGAATGATGAACAACCATTACAAATGAGCCAAAACTAGCTTTTAACCATTGAGAAGAATGAAGAAAGGAGAAACGTGGGAAAATTGATTTGGGACTTCAACCACTAACAAGATTCATCTAATGGGCCTAAAAATGATGGGTTTCCATAAAAAATCCCATACTTTGAAGTACATTGCTTTACAGAGCAAAACAGAGGCCCATACTTCATTAATTTTGGTGGTTGGAGTCATTTTCTATGTTTTTGCATGCCAGATACGTTTTCCTATTTTTCTCCCACAAATCTCCATCAAAAATAAAAATTGAAGACTCCATCATGTAGAGGATTTCAAAATATTTCAATGATATAAAGAACACAAAAATCTGAGCTTGGGATCGAAAGTTATGCCCCTCTGAAGATTTAGGGCAAAAATAGCAATTTAGGGCAAAAATCGGGTTAGCAAGGTGAAACTTAAAAATTTTCCATTTTTGAATTTGAGAAAATTTTCCAAAAATTCCTTGCCCCACTACTCCTCTACCACATGGCAATTTCCCATTCAATGATGGAAATGTGGACTCAAACCTCACTTTTTCTCCTTTGATTTCATTTTGGGAAAATTCCCCAAACACCCCCACGCCCCACTCCGTCACTGCCATGTGTTGCCTCCGATTCATCCATGGGCTCAAATTTCCTTTCTCCCCCCATGCCTCCACCAACCCTTCTCCTTCTCCTTGGTAGGCCCATGGGCTATTTTTTCCCTTTTACCCTTTTTGTAATTTTGGCAAAAAACCCAAAATTCCTCTCATGGCCTCAACTTCCACCACCACAGGACACGTGTTGCTTCCACATTAGTCATGGGCCTTTGCAAATTTTGTTTCTCCCTTTTCCTCAGTAGGCCTGGGTTGGTTTTTTCCCCTTCCCTCTACCAAATCTTTGGAAATTTCTTCAACTTCACTCCAAATTGTCCCAACCCCTACCGCCACGTGGCACATTCTCATTGGCCGCGGGCCTATCTAGGAAATTTCCCCAAAAACTCCACTAAGCCATAACTTTCAAAATATTTGGAGTTAGGAGGAAAATTTCCTTTCTCGGAAAGGGGAAAAAAATCCTATCTAATGAAGCCATTTCTAAATAATTTTGAGTCCCTAAAATGTGTAAAATTTGATATTGAAGCACAAAGGAAGGAAAAAGTGAATGTAAGTTAGCCAAAATAAGTAGGGGGCTCATTTTGGATAATAGAACCATAGATCAACATTATTTGTGTAGCACCAAGGGTGCCCAATTAGACCTGGGAAACTATATTCTTATGGAAGTGCTAAAACCTAAATTTTCCCAGTGAACTTGGCCCCTTGTATAGTAATGGATGCATCTTTTAAAACTCGATTGGAGTGGCCTTAGTTTAATTAGCCATAAATAGTACATTAGAGGATGGATGCAATGGAGGTCTCCCCATCTATACCCATGCATCTAAATTAATCCTATTTAATTTTGTGCATGTGTCAATAAATATATTACTTAAGAGCTATCCATCCATAATAGCATTTAGAGTGATCTCCTTATCGTAATCTAAGATATGAGGGGGAAGATTTTCATACAGGATCTAATGTCCATTCTCAATACCTACGTGTATGAGTGTTTCCCTTTAGCCAATTCCTTGTAATGGAATGATATTATCCTAGCATAGCATTTTGCATACCTCTCTTAAGTCATCAATATCCAATTGGACCATATCTGTTGCCTTCTTTTGTTCCATCTTCTATGATTATTGTTGTAAACAAAGTCTTTCACCCCGAATATTTCTAAGTACCTCTATGGTTTCATGATAAACCTCCTTCTTATGCATAGGATCCAAATACCTTTCATGAAAAATGTCCTTCTTAGTGATGGTAGGCCTCTCTGTTGTCGATCCTTACACACGTAACTTTAGCGAGTGTAGTAATCTTCACAAGTAATACCTCAACTTCTAGAGCTAAATTTTACATCCAATTAATTTCCATAATGTGTTGTATTCTAAACATCCTTGCTCCCTTGTTTTCCTATTTATGTTGCTTGTTAAGATGATAATATAGGTCCAGGAATTCCTCATAGCTATGAATCTTCCCACAAAAGAACAAGTAATATTCTCAGGACATTCATGCATGTAGTGGTCAATAGATCCACATGTAAAGAACATTTCATGAGGAAACTTGCCTCGTCCACCACCATGGCCTCGACACCTAAATCCACCATGGTATCCTCGACCTTTTCCATGTCCTCCTTCATAGCACCCCTCATTCTAATCATAATGCACTTGATTGTGATCCCAATCCTGGTGCTCACATTTACCCTTTGATTTATCTGAGACTCCTGTCTCTCACACACCAATATTTATAACATCATGGATCTGACCAATCAACCTATAGTTTTCTATATCATGAGTCATGGACCAGAAAATATTACAATAGTAACATACATTCTTCTTCATCACATGTTGTCATAATGGGAAGTAGCTGGAAGCATGGTTTAGATGACATATCTCACAGTCTATAAATAATGAACACACTAACTTGTGGGGAAAACTATCCTTTGTGTGCCCTTCCACTTCATATTTTGTACACCAAATACTAGTCCGTGTCTCTTGTGCTGAATTTCTCGATAGTTTCTCCAACTTCTTTTCCATTTTTACAATATGTGCTTCCAAGAATGGGCTGAATCTAGTTTCTATACTTCCAACTATCTCAACTCACAAATCTACTTTAAGAGCTTCACATGGATCAGCATATGTCTTATGTGATAGTTGCCCTTCTAAAAGGTGTGATCAGACCTCCAAAGAACCATTGTGCATGTTGACTTGCATGAATATCATAAGAAACCTTAGAGAAAAGTGTTTGAAAATAGGCATCATACTCCCGCACACTTTCGGTAGTGCCCTACTTAATATCATTGAGTGCGCTTACACTCTTGTGCTCAAATTCAGGGATATAGAACTCTTTAAGGAAAGCATATTTTAATGCTACATAATCTATGGAAGTTTGATCAGGGTAAAAATTCTTATACCAACTATGTACATGTCCCTATAATGTAGTTACAAATTTAATTGCCTTGTGCTTATAACCCATGTTCCCTTTTGTGTGCCATAATATCTCACAAATGTGCACATGTTTAACAACATATTTTATGCCCCTATACTCTGGAAGACGGAGAGACATCTCCATGTAAATATTATGGGGTTGGTTAAGATCCTTCCCACTTGATCCAGAACCTCATGTGTTAAATTTTCCTCATAAACCACTAGAACTAGAGCCACCTACACCTCTTGATCCTCCACTTGTATCCAGAAGTGGACCAAAAGATGTACTTCCCTGTGTCCCAACAATAGTACTAAATTGAACTCCTACAGTCTATATGGTGGTACTACTCCTAGAAGTGAGTCCAAAATTATCTTTTCTCGAATTATATGTTGATGATGTATCTAAAAGGTACCTCCAAACAACAACAAAGATGTTTTCCTATCATGGATGTACTTGCTATGTGAATTTATCATGCTTCTCTACTACCAAATTAGCTTACTGACTATCGGGATGTACTAGATACTTTGAAAACCAATCGCAAGATCTAGGTTACAAGGTAGATTTAGATGCACGCCCATGGTCCGGTTGTCTCTGTTGGTGTACTCCTTGTGAGGCCGAGGAGGATTCCTTTTCATGATTTCCCAAATGGGGTAGTTCTAGATGCTCTGGATCCACACCTTCTATGTGAGCTCCAAATCCTTCATGAGCCATCTCTCTCCTCAATTCCATCCACTTTTCAATATAACGTTGCTTATCCATCTCCCTTTCTCACACCTCATAGTGCTTAAGTTGCATTTCTTATCTTTACCTTTCTACCCTAAGTCTTCCATACTTCACCAAACATTCTTCTACTCCCATGCATGGTGGGGTTTAGTTAGCCATCGGTTCTTATTCCAAGTTCAAGGTCACCATCAAGATATTGATCACTAGTGGAATGCCTTGTAAGTAAGTTCCCCTGGGATAATGTAAAAATTGGAACTCAACTACCTCTGGGAAAGAATAAGTGGAAATTGAGTACTTCAGAATATAGTTGTTTAAAAACCCACGTAACAAGCTATCCACAACACGTGTCTAAATCATATCAACATCATAAAGGACCTAAAATTATTCTTGCATCTAGAAAAGTGTGTGATACCTCCAATTCCTTTTAGATGCCTAAACAACCCAACCACTCGTACGCAGTCTACTAAGAAGATAGAAAATAATTTCTCATACAAATAGTCATACAGATTTTGTTCCACCCACGCACGTGTGTTAAACTTAGATCCAGTGTTGAACCTCTGTGCGTACTCTTCTTCCATATATTTTATCTACTCCTCAACACTTTCTAGGGTCAACTAGTACATATTCATCACAAACCATCCTGAAAACAAATGAAAAAGAGGTCTCAACAATGGAACCAATGATGCAGCCTAGAATCTACCAAGAACAACCCAAGCACGCTGGCACATCACCCATTCTCGAGCTAAGAACTCACCGAAACATGCAAAGGTACTAGACACCTCTTTCGAGTTGCTTGTGTAGGATGTTAACATGTTGAAGATAGAGCATATTTAGAACCATAATAAGCACAAAATTCTATAAATCATAACCATTAAATAGTGCATAACCAAATCTAGATCTTAAGGAATCATGAATTAAACCATAAATATGACAAGATTGATCATACAAGAACCAATTATATTCATGTTAACACCTTATCCATCCAATATACTCCATTATATTAAACACTTTAAACCATATAATATTTTACATCATATAACATTACCATAAGTTTATGCGTGTATTAGATCCGACAACATAACTCTACGATAATACGATACATAGTGTCTCGGTGTCTCTCTCTAACTACACATACTAATACATACTTATAGAGTGGGAATTTCCCTTCACCACCTACACACTTCCTAAAATAGGTCACATGCTGAAAATATCCATGCACCTTTATAATAATATGCACACATGCAAGTGCACTAATAATAGATGTCCTATAGTTAACTGGCAGTAGTAATCCTATTATTATCCCAAACTCATGCATGGCACTTAGTAGATGCTCATCCCCAAAATAGCATTTACTTCTCGCACAAGTCTTCATCTCATTGTTTTCTCACACGATATCTCCAAAAATAACCCGTATCTATGAAAAAGGATAAGTCTTAAATTAGTTTGTCCAAAGTGCGTTTCCATTCCTATCCTTTTGTGCCTTCAAATGCACCTTATTTCCTCCCACATGTGAATATTTTATGTTTCCTCTTCTTAGTTTCATACTCTATTTTCTCAAAAACCCTCTTTTGAATTTTTGGATGCTTTTAAAGCTTCTTTAGGGTTCTAAATTTTATTTTTATGGAGCAAATAAGTTATATCATGTTTTATTTAGGTCATCAAAGGGAATATAAGGTTGTAAAACATTATCCTGACCTTATGTTCCTAAGAGACCTTCCTTAGAAAATATAATTAATGTTTAAAACATATTTTTGAATGTAATTAAGGGAATTTGAAGTCTCGTTAGAGATGTTAGAGGAATATATATCAAGTTGTAATATATTTTTGAGGGGAGGATTCAAATAAGGAAAGGGATTCCATGCTTCAAGAAAACTATTTTGTTGTCTTTTCCTTAAAATATATAATATTTTTGTTAAAAATATTTCTACATGGATGATTGTAAACAAGGAAAATCTAATGAATCTAATTTATTAAATGCTTCTCATTCATTGGTAAGAGTAATTAGTCCCCTATTCTATTTATTCTTATGTGAATTCAATAGTTTTTCTTTCTTTTCTTAGGAAATTCTTAAAACCCTGTAGCAAATAATTTAAGAACAAAGTGAACTAAGAATTTGGAATTTTGGAGAGGAAATTTGATTTAAAAAGGTTTAGATTTGTAAATGGAAAATTTGTATTATGCTAGTAAAAACATGTAGGTGAAGTTCTAAGGATTGAAAAAAAGTTTTATTAAATTGAATAGCATTTATCTCTTCTCGGGTTCAGACAGAATCCTACATAGGGTTTATGAAATAAATTAGAGTTGAAGGCTTTAAACATCATCTCAAGCTATTAAAATTTTAAGAAAGCTCATAAATACCTCCTATCAACATATTTTTTGATTTTGTTTAGCTTTTGACAATCTTCTCCTATGCCAAAAAGTGATGATTATGAGGATCTAAATGGTGATTCCAGTCTTGAAACTTTATTTACATTCAAAAGGAGATAAAGGGTGCCCCAAATCCTTTTATTTTGTGTTTAATATCTCTAATAAAAAGTTACACCTTGAAAAACCTCACAATGAGGCTACAAAAAAGGAGTCAAAGTTGAATGAAAGAAGATAGTAAAAGAAAGAGTTACGTTGTGAATTGAGAGATAATTTTTGGTGTGGAGTTGAATATTCAAAAGGGTTCCCAAACCATTTACATTTTTTTGGGTCCTTATAGTTACTCCCAACTATAACCCTTGGTAGGTATTGTTCTCAAGAAGGAAATTAGGGAATTTTGGGAAAGATATATGAAATTTGATGTTTATTTTGTTTTTCATCACTTGGAATGTTTTCATTGTAGGAAAAAGACAATGATAGAATTTTAAAGATAAAAACCTAGTTAAGGATCAATAGAATCAAATTTATGTGATTGTAATCCATTTAGGCTTATGGAAGTGGATCATCTAAGAGGGTACAAGGCGCTTTGAGTGTGATTTGTTTGAACTAGCTTTTGACATGTTAAATTTACTATAAAGGTCTACATCAAAAGAATTTGAGTTTTCATATCTTATCATGGTTACATTTCCACTCTATCCTCAACCATTAAGAACACTTCCTCCAAATATGGATGCACCTATGTTGTGGGGACAAACATTTGTCTCACTAGATTTGTCTCCTCCACTTCTTGAATTACTAAAAGGATGAAGAAAGATATTTCCCAAATTATGTGGAGATGGAAATCAATGCCCAAATGATCAAATTACATATTTCATCACACCTCGTGCAATTATTAGAGTGGGACATGCAGATTTTATAGTTTGACTATTCATGGAGTCATTGTGATATGCCACTATAGATTGGTTTTACTACTTTCCATCACATTCAATTACTCATTGGTATAAGATTTCTTTTATTATTTCTTTTATATTTCTTATACTTTAAATTTATTTTAGTAAATATAAGAAATTAGGGTCACTCTACACCTTATGGAAGTGGTCTCGTAGCTCCAACAATTATAATCTAGAAGATAGTTTTTCAAAATCTAATTTTGTCAAGACTTACTTTTTTCAAGATTTCAACAAAATGACCTAAAACTTTCAGGGCATATATATTGTAGTCGATCTTTATTTTGGGAAAGCATATAGTCATTTTTAAGGTTTTTACCTTCTAAAATGGATTTTGACCCTACTACCGCTTGAATTAGTACTAATTTTTAAATTTGGTCCATAATTCACTTTAGTGACCATGAATTAACTCTATGATGTTTTTCTACTTCTTACGAAAAAGAGATCCTCACTTTGTAGATAGAGGATTGTTCCTGAATGGGATTCCCGTCCTAGACAAAATGAGGTGATTGTAATGTGCCTTCTCCTTAAGGTGTTATAACACTACTAGGTGTTGAATGAATTACAAATAGAATGAATTACATCAAGTGAACTCAGATGATTACTCATTCTTAGAACCATGGTGCTCCATATAAATATCATCCCCTCACCTTTTTCCTAGATCTAAAAGTATCCTTTCATGGAATCAAATTCATGATTCTCATACATGATTTTTCTCATATGTCTCTTATGGAGACAAATGATGCCTTAATACTTCACAAATAATGGTCCTTGATAACTTAGTGACATGACTAGCTCATTTTAGCTTGTTCTGAAGGGTGTTTAATTAACTACTGGAATGGCCAAAAATGCCTTTTTAGGCCTTGAAAGGGAAGCAGTCTCTCATCAAAAATAAATGAGTTGATCGATCACCTTAAACACTATTTCCTCCACACCGAAACACAATGAATGATCTTTTTAGGAATTTACTTTCGGTGAGGGTTTATGATTTAGGATTTATGGTTTAGGGCTTGGGGTTTAGGTTTTAGGGATAAGGGTTTAGGACTCAAGGTTTAGAGTTTAGGGTTTAAGGTTTAGTGTTTAAGGCTCATAGTTCATATTTTAAGGTTTAGGGTTTCGAATTAGGGCTTAGGGTTCATGGTTTAGGGTTTATAGTTTAGAGTTAAGGGTTTAGGTTTAGGGCTCAAGGTTCAAGGTTTAGGGTTTAGGGTCAATGTTTAGGGTTTTTGGTTTATGGCTCAAGGTTCATGGTATAGGGTTTAGGGACCAGGGTTGAGGGTTAAGGGTTACGGGTTGAGAGTTTAGGGTTCAAGGTTTAGGTTTTATGGTTTAGGGTTGAGGATTTATGTTTGAGGGTTCAAGGTTAAGGGTTTTGGCTTAGGGCTTATGGCTTAAGGCCTAGGGTTTAGGGCTAATGGTTTAGGGTTTAGGGTTAAGGTTTAGGTTATAGGGGTTAAGATTTAGGGGTTAGGGTTTAGGGTTTAGGATTTAGGGTCTTAGAGTTTAGGGTTTATGGCTTAGGGTTTATGGTATATGGTTTAGGGTTTAGGGCTCAGGGTTTAAGGTTTAGGGTTGAGGATTTAGGGTTTACAATTTAGGGTTTAGGAGTTAGGGTTTAAGGTTTAGGATTAGGATTTAGGATTTATGGTTCAAGGTTTAGGAGTTAGGGTTTAAGGTTTAAAGGTTAGGGTTCATGGTTTAGGGAAAAGGGTTTAGGTTTATGGTTTAGGGAAAAGGTTAAGGGTTTAGGGTTTAGGGTTGAGAGTTGAGGGTTCAACATTTAGGGCTTATGGTTTAGTTTTAGGGTTTATGGTTTAGTGTTTACGTTTAAGGGTTTAAGGTTTGCATTTTTCTTAGGGCTTATGGCTTAGGGCCTGGGGCTTAGGGCTTAGGGTTTAGGGTTTAGGCTCAAGGTTTAGGGTTTAGGGGTTAGGGGTTTAGGTTTTATGGTTAGGGTTTAGAGTTTAGGATTTAGGATTAGAGTTTAGGGTTTAGGGTTTAGGGTTTATGGTATATGGTTTAGGGTTTAGGGTTTAGGGATCAAGGTTTAACATTTAGGGTTGAGGATTTAGGGTTTATGGTTTAAGCTTTAGGAGTTAGGGTTTAAGGTTTAAAGGTCGGGGTTCAAGGTTTAGGGTAAAAGGGTTTAAGGGTTTAGGGTTTAAGGCTCAAGGTTTAGGGTTTAGGGTTTAGGGTTAGGGTTTAGGGCTTATGATTTAAGGATCATGGATTAGGCTTACCCATTTAGTCACAAGTAATGTTCTATGTCTTACCCATTCTTATAAGTATCAAAACAAAGAGTATTAAACTAAAAAGGTTAATCTACTTCATAAGTCGAACATTCAAGGAGTCATCACAATTTGATGCATTTCATCTACTGATATTTTAAAGGAGGAAAATTCCCATTACATGTGAACTATTTCACTCATTGTAATGTTTTGTGTCTTACCCATTCTTATTAGTATTGACAGAGAGTATTCAACTGAAAAAGTGTTCATCAAATTCGTAGGAACAAAACTCAAAGAGATTCATCAAAATTTGATGTCTTTCATCTGTTGATATTTTGAAGGAGGGAAATTCCCACCGAGCTCATAAACAAAGTAGTTGTAAAAGTAGACTTAATGATGGTTCTAGGCACAAGATAGGAAATATGGTCCTAAGATATTCAAAATGAACTCACTCATGAGACCTACTGGAAAAATATATGAGGTTTAGGGGTTAGAGCTTAGGGTTTGGATTTAGTGTTTAGGGTTTACGGCTTAGGGCTCGGTGGTTCAAGGTTTAGGGTTTAGGGTTTAGGGTTTAGGGTTTAGAGTTTAAGGTTTATTATTTTTGAGTTTAAGGTTTATTATTTAGCTTTAGGGTTTAGGTCTCAAGGTTAAGGGTTGAGGGTTAAGGGTTTAGGTCGTAGAGTTCAGGGTTTAGGGTTTAGTGTTTAGGGCTTAGGGCTTAGGGTTTAGGGTTTAGGGCTTAGGTTTAGGGTTTAGGATTTAGTGCTTGGGGTTTAGGGTTTAGGGTTTAGGGTCAAGGTTTAGGGTTTACGATTTAGTATTTAGGGTTTAGGGTTTAGGGATTAAGGACGTTTAGGATTTAACATTTAGGCCTTAAGGTTTAGCATTTACTGCTCAAGGCTCATGGCTTAGGATTTAGGGGTTAGGGGTTAGGGTGCATGGTTTAAGGTTAACGACTCAAGGTTCGGGGTTCAAAGTTATAGTTTTAAGGTTTAGGTTACGGTGTTAAGGTTTAGGGGTTAGAGATGAGGACTCTAGATTTAGGGTTTAGGGCTTAGGGTTTAAGGTTTAGGGTTTAGGGCTCAAGGATTAGGGTGTAGGGTTCAAGGCTTAAGGTTTAGGGTTTATGGTTTAGGGATTAGAGTTTAGGGTTCATGGTTCATGGTTTATGGCTTAAGGTTCGAGGTTCAAAATTACTGGTTTAAGGTTTAGGGGTTAGATCTCGGGGCTCTAGATTTAGTATTTAGGATTTAGGGCTTAGGGCCTGGGGATTTAGGGTCTAGAGTCAGGGTTTAGGGTTTAGGTTTGAGGGTTTAGTATTAGTGTTTAGGGTTTAGGATTTATTATTTTGGTTTTAGGGTTTATGGTTTAGGTCTCATGGTTGAGGGTTAAGGGTTTAGGTCACAGAGTTAAGGGTTCATCAAATTTGTAGGTAGAACATTCAAAGAGAGTCATCAAAATTTGATGTCTTTCATCTGTTGATATTTTGAAGGAGGGAAATGTCATATTCCTAACTATCTAATCCTTACAAAGACCCTAGTAGTCCTCAATCCTTGGATGTATAGGGAGACACTATTACTTGGTTTCCATTTATAATGATAGAGATATTTGTAACTTTATGTTATGACCTCTAAATATATATGAATTTCAAGTTGCTTGGAAATCACATAACACCCTTCACTAGGATTGATGACTACCCCTATCTTTTTTTCATGGGATTTTGAAAACATCCATGGGTTTATCATATACAAATTACCAATGAATGGAAGGTCACTAAGTCATAGGCCAGGTAACTCCCATTTAGAACTAAACAAGAAATATTTACTAGGTGATTGATAACCCCTTAGTGTTCTTAACCATTCCCTATTTCTATGCTTATTTTGAACACTTCAGGAAGTTCTCAAATTTACTATCCATTCCAAGTAGAACACTTCAACTTTATCTTTCTCTCGGAGGAGAGGATAATAAAGGAAATTCAATTATGATCCTACACCTTTCCATTGATATATTCTCTAAGTTTTTCTTATTTCCTTTAAGATTAATTTTTTTGTTGTGAGGGTTATTTTTATAGCTTCCAATGGGTCATCTTGGCTTGCATAATATCGTACATGGAAATATGAGAAATGTGAAAAAAATTAGAGTATGAATAAATTTACATTCAAGAGTGCAAGTATGTGTGGGGAGAAACAAGTTTGGAAGAGATGTGTAATATATGCATTACAAGGAATAAGCTAGATGTCATATCCATTTAGTTACTTGTCCCACCTCTCATAAACAAGGTATTTCTATAAGTAGAATCAATGATGGTTCTAGGCACGAGACTAGGAAATATTGATGAAATATGGTTTTAGGGGATTCGTGGGTTTAGAGTTTAGGGTTTAGGGCTCATGATTTAGGGGTTTAGGTTTAGGGTTTAGGGTTTAGGGTTTTCAAGGTTAAGGATTTAGTGTTTAGGGATAAGTTTTAATGGTTTTGGGTTTAGGTTTTAGGGTTTAGGTTTTATGGTTCGGTTTAGGGTTTAGGATTTAATGTTTAGGTATTGAGGTTTAGGGTTTATGTTTAGGGATTGAGTTTAGGGCTTTATGGTTTAGGGCTTAAGGTTTAAGGTTTAGGGTTTAGGTTTTAGGGCTTAGGGATTAGGGTATATGGTCTAGGGTTTAGGGTTTATATTTTAGGGCTCAGGGATAAGGGTGTAGTGTTTAAGGCTTAGGATTTAGGGTTTAGGTTTTAGTGTTTAAGGTTTAGGGTTTAGGGTTTAGGGGTCAAGTTTTAGGGTTTAGCATTTAGGGCTCATGGTTTTGGTTTAGGGTTTAGGGATTATGGATTAGGGTTTAGGGCTTAAGTCTCAAGTTTAAGGCTCACGGTAAGGGGTGAATGTTTAAGGTTTAGGGTTTAGGGTTTAGGGTTTAGGTTTTAGGTTCTAGGGATCATGGTTAAAGGTTTAGGGTTTAGGGTTTAGGGCTCAAGGTTTACAGTTTAGTGTTTAGGTTTATGGCCTATGGTTTAGGGTTTCGATTGTAGAAGTTAAACGCTAAAAGATTTAGGATGAATGTTGAAATCCTAAAAAATTACCTATGTACTAACCAGATTATACTTTAAAAAACTATCTCCCAAACCATGACTCATGGAGCTGTGAGACTAATTCCATAAGGTGCAGAGTGACCCTAATTTCTTATATTTACATAAATGAATTTAAAGTATAAGAAATAATAAAATATAAATATTTATATTTTATTATTTCTTATACTTTAAATTCATTTATGTAAATAAGCATTTCAAAAGCATACATAATGTTTATACTACACGGAACACATACACGTTATAACACATACATGTTTTTCTTTTTCTCTTTT
This sequence comes from Taxus wallichiana var. yunnanensis, assembly GCA_018340775.1. NCBI lineage: Eukaryota > Viridiplantae > Streptophyta > Pinopsida > Cupressales > Taxaceae > Taxus > Taxus wallichiana. Next base: position 1,019,892,883 of record CM031240.1, read on the forward strand.
CCCAAGCCATACCTCAAGGCTTGGGATTTGGTTTGGATCCACAAGCCTAAGGCATGGACCTACACAAACACAACAAACATCATGTTTTTTACAAGAAAATATAAAAATGTCACTTCCTCTATGATAAATCAAAATAAAACAATCAATCTATTTTTAAAAAATTACACCATACGTAGAAAGCAAAGCCTCTTTTTCTAAAAATATAATTTTTCAAATTTTCTAACTAATATAAGGTTTCCATATTATTTATTTTCTAACTATACCTTTTTATAGCTAATTTTTGAAGTGTGAATATGTCTATCTTTCATGGTGTATCATTTTTTTGGGTGATTGAAATTTAAAAATAAATATACTAGCCCAAACTAGGCATAATTCTATACATATTAAAAAAATCTAATTTTCGATAGTTTTTGAGGTAGTTTGGGGGGGGCACGGTCGAGCTCCATTATTTTGCAAAAGATAAAATTTTGTACTAGAAAAATCATAAATAAAAAAATATTCACTAAAAAAATCTTTAAAAATGGAGCCCAAACTAGATGCTCCTAGCTATATTTCTACTAAAGGGTTTTCAAAAATACTAAATGGTGCTAAAAAAAATGGTGGGGGGCATGAAAGTCACTGTATTATGTTTTTTTTTTAAAATAGGAGCATATATTGGTATTTTAATTGTTTGACCCACTTAAACTTATCCATTTTCAATAAAATTTAGTAGCTTAGAAACTAGACTCAAAATGCTACGATTCATATTTCTACAACATCTTCCAATTTTGAGTGTAATTATTTCGAAAAACTTGTACAAGTTGAAGTATTTTTTTTTAGAAAAATACATCCACTTAAGACCCCCTTTTGCCCCCCAACTTGGTGCACTCACCCACTTTGGAAGATACACATGACCTCCTTACTAAATGGATCGGATGAATAAAGAACCATAATAGCCTCATGAGATAATTTGTAGAAAATTCGACAATTTGATTAACAAGATTCCTACTAGTTCTTTTCCTACTGTGGATAATAATAAAACATTCTTAGTGAATGAATAATTTCCTAAAATAGATTTCATGTTAGAAATATCTCGACCAAATACTCTGAGACAATGTTGAAGAAATTTCCATCAAGTAAAAGATGATCTTCTCATGTCGGGAATATAAAGAACTATTCAACAAAGAATAAGGACTATATTTCTAAAGATAATAGAGTTGATCCATTGCTATAAATATTGGTCAATGATTTGAATTCATTAAAGAAGGAACTTTCTCGACATGTCTTATACCCAAACCATAGTGAGAATCGGATTATAACGAAACTCAAAAGCTTGCCTTGGAATTTCCACTAGTTAATGTAATATTTAGAACCTATGAAGATGAAGGAGGATAAATTACTGAATCAAAAATTGAAGTAGAATTCAAAGGTGCATGTTCCATACCTTTGGTATTTTTAATACTCACCGTATGGAGATTTGAAAAAATCCATGACTGATATGAAGAGCTACTCTTGTGCAATGTTCATTTGCTTGCAAACAAAGAAAGAAGCCTCTTCTTTCATTGGCTAAGATAAGCACTCAAATCCTCAAATGGTGACTTTGAATAAAAAAATGAGAGTAGGATCATCACAAATCACTTCCACATGGTCATCTAAGAATAATCTTGACACTATGTTAGTCAAGAATCCATATGCATGTTTTATTAAGTTTATTTCATCTCCTCTTGTCAAATCAGTTTCTTCTTCTATTGACCCTAAGAATGTAAATTCTACTCTTGTCAAATCTTCCATAGTTCTTGATGTTCTTATCCTTATCTACTCTTTGAAATATTTTACCATTTCAAGAAATCTAAAGTTCATATTTCTGATTCTAAGTTCTTGAAAACCCGTTTTGAGAAATTTGATAAACTTGTCCAGTTTATCAAAGGAAGTAGTTCAAATTCATGTTCCAAAATTTCCACTACCAAAGAACTACCTCTCACTCCTCATACCACTCCTTAGAACCTTATTTCTTCCACATCCTCCACTTTTGGGAAGGTAGAACCTTTCTATCTAGCCTTACTAGTTAATGGATATAAACTGAATAATTGCATTATTGAATTTGATTATTTTGATAATCTAATGCCCAAAAACTTGTTAAATCTATTGGTCTCTCTATCTCTCACCCACTAAAGGCCACTTTTATTACATGGAAACAAAAGAAGTGCATCTCATTTAGAGGAATTGAAGTATGCTCAAGTTTCATTTGTATATTTTCCTAATTATAAGATCATGATGAAAATACTAGTGGTAGACATGCCATCCTCATATGGTATGTTGCTTAAGCCATATTTTCTGTTAGGATGTTTTCAGCAATATATAGAAAGATTGGTTACATTCCACCATTAAATACAATGAAAAAATGAAGAATATACTTCCTATCAAGATAATAAAATACACCATTTAAAAATGAGATGACCGAAGGGTGGGTATCCTATTTCAAGATTCAAGGTATGAAAACTTACTCATAACCTTGTATGTTGATCTAACCACATTGATGGATGAGTACCCAAGTGTAGTGGAGCCTAATAAAAAATACAAGGATGACCTAATCGATGTAGAATTTGATAGTGTTTATTTCTGTTGGATATGGATGCAAATTCTCTTTTAATATTGATGAAAGACATGGAAACCTTAACTTACAACAAGAATTTCTTGAGGTGACATGTAATTCAAATAGTAAATAAGGACTGATATCGAGATAACTTCTTAGAAGGAAATTCCCATGTTTCCAATCATGTTCTCAAGGTTTAACATGAAGACCTATTTGACAAATATGTTTATGAATACGAAGCTTTCTATTTCCCATTCGGAGAGGATGACTCTATCAATAAGGAATGCATAAATTCAAATATTCATGGGCCTCTTGAAGTTGACTCTATACAAGAAGAGGATGAATTCATCATGGAGATGAATTTCCAAATGGTCAATATTGGGAAAATGATGATCTTGATATTTCATCCCCAACATTTTTATCACTCACCTTTCAATAATATGAAGAACTTATGAGTTGAGTATAGATAGATGGAATGGTGCTTGATTACCCTAGGGATTATTCTATTCAAGATTAAGACCCTCTCAAAAAGGATATATGAATAATAATATTCTTCAATCTTTCATAGTTGACTCGAATAAAGGAAAATATGATTTCATCATAAAAATGGATTTTGAGGCTCAAATGGCCAAGATGGAGAAGATGATGATTTCAATGTTGTGTGCCTTACCTTTTCTCATTACCATTACAATATAATAAATAAATTTTCACATCACATCATATTATGAAGTAGGATGAGGGTGAACAAGTTCATATGAAGGATAATTGTTTCGAGCAACTACTAAACATAAAACACAAAAAGGCATGCAATAGTGTTGCGAATCTTAAAATGTTTGTCAAGAACTAGCCGATAGAGATCATGGTCATGAAGTAGATAACAAATAAAATTCAAATTCCTATCAAATATCATAAGCCTTGGTATGAAAATAACAATCCTAGTGTGATCAAGACTCATTCCTATAGCAGTAATGGAAAATCAACAATTGGAATGAATTTGGAAAAAATGAGTAAAAGGAAACAGTTGTCAAAAACAAAAAGGAAATGAGATGTCTAAACTAACCCTCACTTACCTAACAATCATGCAAAATTTCTCAATAAATTGAGAAATGGCTCATATTTCACTAATCGAATCAACGTATTTGGTAACAAAGGCCTTTGCAATACATTTGTATGGGTAAACATTTTGTGAAGAATGAGTGTTATAGTGAAAGTGGGTTATCACGCATATGTACGATAGGTAATTTAGGATTTTATATCATGGTTTCCATTTTATCATGTATTTCCCTTCCCTTTGTGTGTTTCATTTCTCTTTCAAGTGTTTGTATCATTTGTTTCTTGGTTATGTTCGTAGATTTTCTAACTCTTCAATATGATGCCTCTATTGCCCAATTGTAAAGACTTTGATCTACTTACCACAAGATACCTAATTTTATGTTTTACCATTTATATTATAATGTCCCCGACCAAGATCTAGGTTTTGTATGCTAAATTTCGAACATGTGAAATTGAAATTTTTGGCCATGACGACTATACCTCCACTTGAAAATTTCCACTCTTTGTCACTTTAAATCCTTCCTATGACCATCTTGTCCTCAATATCACCCTCATCTTAGATCAGAGGAATGTTATAAAAATAGTTTCAATTTTTTTAAATGTGTAGGGATTAATTCCTAAGGTTCTTGATAAAGTCATTAAAATTCAAGGAAAACAAACTTCATCCAGAGGCCTAAAAGGGTCATTTTTCTCCTTTATGTAGTTTGTAAACACACATAAAAAGCCTAAAGGAAGATTCAAATCATTTGATTGTGGTTTTAGTGAAAATTGAATATTTTTAAGGAATTTTAGGAATTACGTGAGAAAATTTGAGAAAATGAACAATTTGTGAAAATCGAGTCATTTTGGGCACAGGAATGAAGGCCCCAACAATGAAAGCCAACTTGTCCAAATGATTCTAGGATTTATGAAATAAATTAGAGGGAAAAAATAATAAATGGAAATATCTTATAACCCTCTACATGATGGAAACATAACTATTTCTCCAAAACTCAAGTTTTTTTATTGATAATAAAAAAATAACATCTTTTTCTTCTAGTAAAAATGAAATAGGACCAAAAATGGAATTGTAGTAATAATTATCTCCTAGTAATTGTTGGAGTGATCTCAAAATTTATGGAAACATCGCTCTCAGGTGTCCTAATTTAGAATTGGTGGGTGACATCAACATCCTAGAAGTACATGGGAGTGGTTTTAAGCCTCATCTATCCCCCGAAGGTGTATAGGGGAAAATGTGCGGAAAATAATGTGTTCCAAATTGGTTTTGAATATGTCTCACTTAAAATTTTTAACAGCGTTAGGATAAAGGTGTGAAGTGTTTTAAGTTGGCAAAACCCACTTTTTCATGATGAAGGCACCCTTGGAAAAGTTTGGAGTATCCAATGTCCCCTTGGGTCAAAAGGGGAAAAGGGGAAAAAACATGTACCCCTGTCTTGGATAACTCCTCACAACTCACCCCTGATCACTTTGTACCTAGGACTTCCAAATTTGTACTCTCTTAGATAACTCCACAAAACTCACCCTTGATCACTTTTGTACTAGGACGTCTAAATTTGAACTCCATCTTATCCCCTCTCATGATCTAAAACCCATGAAAGATTTTAGATAATAACCTATTACCAAATGTTAAAGAGGTGAAAATGGGACAAGGAGGAAACAAATGTTTTCCCCATCCAACCACTCATCCAATGAGGCACTGAATCACAAGAAAACCCACTTAGCCCCACAAAAGCCATTTCCTAGCCCCTACATCTCATTCTCACTAAAAAAAATGCTACCACTTGTCACCATCTAGTGAAAATAACAATTTGGTGTCCCTTATGTCCCCATTTTTAATCTATCATGGGTGTAACTCAAGATTAGCCACACTCTAATCCCGCTTAAAATCCATGATCAAAACCCAATTAAAACTAGAAGGAAATTTGACTAAATCCATCACTTTGCAAAAATTGGTAATTAATAAACGTTTAAATATCTATGTTTTTCCTTCCATACCTCCATGGTTGCACATGTATGTTGATGTATTTTTCTTAGAACACTCATGTCCTAAAACAGAAATATGTCCTTAGCTCTCTAACCGTGCACCCATTTCTAACAAACTTTTACATGTGAACTCCCTAAAAACTTCCTTTGAGTTGACTATAGGATAAGCCACATTTATTATCTATATAATTTAGAGTATAAATCTCAAATTTACATCCCATGAAGTTTTCTTTTCAGATCTATGGAGCTCTTAAGGATAAAAACTCAAAATGTGGAGAATAAGGTGCTCAAGTAAAACCTAATATTTTGAAATCAACTTCGTTGTAATTAAACATACAGAAGACACCTTTATCAAAATATTTAGTGTACAAGGCTTCACATGTCAAAATTTATTAATTTCCTAAAAGGGCATATTTTCAACACCCGTTCACTCCAAGCTAGAAAAACCCATATGAAGGTGAAAATTGTGAAAACTTAGTAAAAATAATTTTTATAGATATGACCTACTAAAATAGAAAGTATTCTAATCAAGATTATATCACTTTATTAAAATCACATTTCACCCATCTCATTACTTGTTTCTATAGTTGCAAGGTCGAATGTTGTCTCCCGATTCAAATTGGAGAGATATCCCTTCAATGATGCAGGGCATTTTCAAAAAATACAAAATTGATTATTCCTCATTTGAACCATGGTTGGGAAATCACATTAGGTGTGTTGGAGCATGATGAAGGAATAAGATGGATTTTATATGTTAAATAAATTAAAATTTCAAATTGGATCTTTTCTCTCAAAAATGTAATTCAAAATTTCAAACTTGTAAATGTGAATTCTAAGTTTGATAAGCGGTTAGAATGGTCTAGGAAAATGTTTTAGTCATGGTAAAAGGGGTCTTAAGTCATAATAAGTCATAAAAAGTGGAAAATTGATATAAGTTTCTCCATTTTGTGATATGGGCTTATGAGTCATGTATGATTCAAGAAAGAGAGTTAGTTAGTGTTGGGCCCCGAAATATTGGCTAAGTACAAAAGGGCGCATAGGCACGCAAGGCCTAGTTGAAGAAAGGTGTGCAAGGAGAAACCATGTAGGAAAGGGTTTAGGGAAACTTGTAGCATGTGTGGATAAAGCCAAGGTTCTAGGACTTAGCCATATTGGGCATTTTGGGTAGGATACAAGAAAACGTGACCCGAACCGCACATGCGAGTGGATAAGGTGCCGATTGGTGACAAGTTGGCCCAAGAAGGAATATGCCCTACGGTAGAGGCTTCTAGAAGGAAATCATGGCACGAAGTGGTGAGCTCAGGCCTAGAGGAGCATGCACTCCTAGAGGACCACATTCGAAACTTGTGACAGATATGAGGCCGTAGGAGAATGAGTCGGTGGATTAAAGAGGCTATATATACAAGTTCCTATAGAAGTAAAACACACACCTAAACACATAGCAAAAAGGGCGAGCTCGTAAAAATACTGCAAGGACTCTACTAGTTTGGGAAAATAAGGGTAGGAAAGAATGTATCAGGGGTTGGCTATTATAAATTTTATTTTGTAGGCCCAGTTATATGAGTCTAGTCATAATGTATGACTACGGTCTTCCTTTTGACATTCTCGCAATGGCCTAATGAATGTAATAAGGTTACCAATTGATATGAATATGAGAATTAATGGTTCTAATACATACATCCTTCTTCATAGTTCTTTCTCATTTATGTTTATGAACTAGTATGAATTCTTATATGATTTCCTTTCTGTATTGGTGTAATTTCTTTTATCTATTAAAATACTTTGTCTGAATAACTACAAGGATCTAGAAGCCGTTCTGAGCTCTATGGTGCTTGTATGTCTTATTTACTTTCAAAATCTCTCACACTCGTATCATAGATGATGTCTCCCATTAAACTCACATAAAATAGAGACTCGATGCTGTGCGCATGCCTCGAGTGAGCTCCCAAAGTGCCCACTGGGTGGTAGGCCAGAGCACTTGGGATTTATTTCCTTTATGATGGGGGTAAAAATGACTACATATTGGTTCTCCTGTTTCACGGGACCTCTTTTCAAAGTTATAGTGGGAAATGGCATACATCATGATCTAGGTAATGAGTAATGACAGAATGTTTAACTCTGGAAAGTTTTGAATCATGGTTCAAGAGCATGGAGGATGAATTTTCTCAGAGATTCAACACTAGACCTGAATTTAATGCACGTATGTGGGTAGAAGAGAACCTCTACCATGATTTATATGAAATTTTTTTCTGTTGCTTCCTAGTAGAACTCTATGAATGGCTCTCAGCATATGTGTCTAGATCAAGCTGGTATTATAAATCACACGCGTGGACCCAAGAAGAATACCAGAGGCTACAAGATGTAGATGATGTGGACTCATGTTGTGGATCATTAGTGGAAGGTGTGTTTTCTAGCTACACTCTAGAGTTCGCTATTTCCACATATTCTTGTCTAGAAGTTACTGAGTTTGAATTTATGTGGGATCCTAGAGGATCATTTCGCATGCTATCCCTCCGGAAATGAAGATCTTGATTGTTAGTTTAAGTTTTAGAGACATTTCAAATGGTCAAGGCTAAACCATTCTAAGCATTGGGTGAGGAAGCTAGGGTGGAGAAAGATGGCGAGATATTATGATGGAAAAAATAAAGGGAGGAGAGACACTCAAGTATAGTGAAGTGCATGAAAGGGAGATTGCTAGACGATGTGAGGTTACAAGTGTGATGGATCTATGGAGGAAGACATTGCAGGAAGGATTTGAGGTTCACATGGAGGATGTGGAACTGAGCGCATCTGTGCTACTCCATCTTGGTGAGCACATAAGAGAAACCCTTCGGCTTCCGATGAGAGTTCTTCACGTGTAGAAAGAAGAGTCGTTGGTACATATCTAAACCCACCCAAAGACCAAACTCTAGTACTTGGTTTTCCAGATCAAGGAGTATCATTGACCCATTTGGCATCAATGGAAGTGACAGATCTATGCCTAGGAGATACAATTTTTTAGTTCCCACTTCTATGGCTATGCATATTCCAGTATTTAGAGGATTCTTTGGACAAGGAGAAAGTATACAAGCCTTTAGTCTCATGTCTAGGAGTGGCATGGGGTACAATAGTGGTAGTGGGGCATTATCACATACCATCGGCACACAGTTCGGTAGAACTTGGGGACACTTAACATAACTACTATAGGACATAGTGGTTTAGTGGGATCCTAGTGGATCTAGTGGTTCTAGTGGACCTGGTGGACTTGGTGGATCCGGTGGTGGAGGAAACACCGAGGAAATCAAAGGCTCGCTCAGAGGACAATAGCCCCAACCACCCCTTTAAGTCTTATTTGAGATGTCTTTACATTTTCCATATTATAGAGGTATTAAAGATGTTGTAGAACATGTTCACAAGTGTGAGCTGCTATGGCACACAAAGGGGATCACAACCTTGGAGTGGAAGGCTAGTCAATTTATAATGACGTTGTAGGGGCGTGCGCATAGCTGGTATAGGAAATATGACCCTCATCAAATGGTGGTGGATTATACTACTTTAAAGAATGCCTTCTTGGCATAATTCCACATCCTTGAGTTTGAATAGAAGAGCATCAACCCTGAAGGAGATTCAATAGGGAATGGCAGAGAGTGTGTAGGAGTATGATGCGCACTTTAAAAATATCTTGTCTAAATTATCATAGGATATTCATCCTTCATAATGCTTAGTGGTTTTTGGGGTGTTGATCACACATTTTAGAAGGGCCTTATCTCATGAAACTTTCACATACCTACAAAAGGAACTAGAAGCTATGCTCTGCGCACTAGGATTTTGACAAAGGTTGACACTAGTATTAGCCCATTTTTGGAGGCTTAAATTGTTTGTTATGGCTAAGCAAACTGAAAATTTATCTTAGAACCAAGCCCATGAGACTCATAGTGGTTTATGGTGTACATATTGTGAAGTAAAGGGACATGTCAAGGATAGTTTCCCGTAGAGGACGGTTCTCATTTTTCAAGGGTTTACTCGTGGAGGACATGTAGAGCATTGAAGAGACAATTCTAGACGTGCAATTGTTTAGGTTGTGGCACGCGCCCTCGGATTTGGAGGAGATTACAATATTTCTAAAGACAGGTGTGTCACCAAAAGGGATGAAGACATTAGAGAAGAAGAAACTAGCCATATGCATTGTGCCCTACATATTGACCATAGGGACTTATAAAAATTAGGGCATGATGGATTTTTACGTAGGTGTGTGCTAGAGCATGTGCGCCTCACCATCATAGAGGAAGCACATGGAGGAATTATAGGTGGACATTATGTAGGTGATACCACCATACGTAAAATATTAATGGAAGGCTTATGGTGGGAAACTCTATATAAGGATTGTAAGGACTATTGTAAAGCATGTGACCATTGTCAGCACATTGGCAAGCCAAGAAGAAGAGATAAAATTCCTTTGCACCCTATCCCTAGCGCTGAACCTTTTGAGAAATGGGCAATAGACTTTTTAGGCCCTATTGCACCAGTAATGTGTAGGACTGGATCATGCTACATAATCACTTACATGGACTATTTGAAAAGGTGGGAAAAGAAAGCCCCAACTAAAGACTACACATAGCTAAAATAGTAAGATTTTTATGGGAAAACATTATCACAAGGTATGGATGCCCTTTAAGTTTAACTAGCGATAGGGGTACAAATTTCTTGAATGAGACCGTGAGGATCCTGTTAGAAGAGTTCATGGTGGCTCATCATAAAACTACACCTTATCACCCATAAGAAAATGGAACCACATAAGCATTTAACAAAATACTGAGTCATACCCTGACAAAAATTTGTGATGTCGAAGAAAAGATTGGGATGACAAGGTATTAGCCGTATTATGGGCTTATAGGACAACTTATAAAAGGTTGAACAAAGCCACACCATTTCAATTGGTGTTTGGTGTGGAAGTTGTTCTTCCAGTTGAGTTCATGATACCTTCTCTATGAATAGCATGCAGGAGGGCTGGTTGATGAGAAAGCACTGGAAGAGAGAATTGAGGAATTGATGAAGCTAGATGAAAGATAATCACTAACTAGGTGGAGCCAAACAACATAAAAAGTAAAGCAAAAAGTGTGGCATGATCGCCACATTAAAAACAAGAAATTTGAGGTTAGGAAGATGGTCTTACTATATGATTCTAAACTTATTTTCCATCTTGGGAAGTTGAAAGTCCATTGGTTGGATCCCTACACAATCTCATACATCCTTGATTCAAGCACATGCCACTTACAAGTGCTAGATGTAATGAAATTACCTGGACACTTCAATGGGAGTAGGTTGAAGCCCTACTATAAATAAGGCTTCTTGGTGTTTGTAAAAAGTAATTTTTCTAAATAATTTAGAATTTCCTTTATGCATTTCCTTAATTTTATTTTCCCTTTCGTATTGTTTTTTGTTTTATGCCTTGGGCACCGGTAACCTTGTTACTTTTTTAGGGTTTTGAATACGCAAAGGTTCGCACATCATTTAAGTGTGGGTGTCGAGAGATGTGAAGGAAAGCATGGGTAAAGTACCAAGGAGGATTCTATTGAAAATCCCGATTGAATGGCCCTATTGAAAGAGGTGTATGAAAAAAATGTGGAAAAGGATGGTTGGTATCAAGATAAGGCTACTTTCAGATCCCACGTCTGAGAGAAGGAAGAAGTGCATAAAAATGAGGTAGGCAAGAGAAAAAAATCATGGTATAAGAAGTGCCTTCTACGTAGGTTACGCGCATGTAATATTCTCCTATCAAGATGGATGGGTTGTGCGCCGAAGGTTGGGTATTGTCTACGTGGGTTGGGCGTAAGTTAGTGTGCAAAAGTGAGGCTTTGTTTGAAAAATCTTCTTTAAATGTTAAAATTATGGTGGTAGGTGAAGTATCATTTAATGCTTAAAAGTGGGAAAAACTATAAGTAAAGGTTCAAACATTTCATTATTCACTCTATGTATAAGGAGAAAGAAGCCCTTGTGCATCTTTGCAAACTAGGGATTCAGAATTATCCGTGTGAAGAAAAAATTGAAAAGTGTGAGCGTGAGTAACTAGTTGGATTTGTAAACTAGAGAGAAGGGATTTCACGGGAATAAGAGAAAAAGTGAGAAGACATTTTTTACGAAGGAACTATCCCAGTTAGGGTTTGAAGAACTAAGGCATGGATTTAAGGGGTTTTCTTCACAAGTTCAAGATCTAAGGTTGGAGGGAGTGGAAGAACAGAGTAATAGGAAGTGATTGAAGTGATAAGAGTGCCTAAGAAATGGCACCCAAGAAACTAGTTGGCACACCTAATAAGGGCAAGGGCAAGGGAAAGAAACAAGAAACTGTCGTGCATACAAATGAAGAGTGGTACACAAAAATGCAATACCTGGATGGATTATTGCTAGGAAACGAGTGGGAGTCCGTAAATGATTACAATCATTGTTCAAGCACAATCGAGAAGGAGATGGCGCTAGAGTTAGTACACCCAACAAATAAAAGGACACCAGAGGGTCTTCCCATCTATGATGATGATGTAAAGGTCAAATTGGAGAATTCAGGGTTATTGTAACTCTTTGAGTTGCCCTACTTTAGTGAAGCCTAAGGGCCTTTACAAATGGTTTATGTCACGTGTGCACGAAGACTACTTCCACTTTGCATGGTGCAAGATACGCATTAACTCACAACTCATTTTGTATTTCACATATGCCTCATCTGTGAAAGAGATAGTTTGAGGACGAATTAAGTGACAAAGAGGCAATTAAGGAGATTATCACTACCTATGCATATAAAAAGGGGTTGAGGTACTATGATATCACGGACATCAAGGACCTAGTGATGAAGATAGCTGCACACCTAAATAAATGGGTAGAGAGATGGACCCAAATTAACAAGGCATGGCTGCATGTTTGTAGGAAAATTTTGGAGGGCACCATCTTTAACTTATCTCCATTTATCGTAGATGAGATTTTCATCAGCATGAAGGAAGGTGACAAAATCCTTTTTGGAAATTCCTACTAGCCATTGTGTTTTCAAAGATTAGAGTACCATATGCTTCAAATAATTTCCATGTGGAGTACCTGATGACCCTTCACCTACAAAGATATTTCAAAAGTATTCTGTGACACTATGACAACCGTACACAAGGTGTGCTAGAGAAATGATATACGTGCTTAGGAACATGTTCGACGCAGAATGGAGGATCCTTGAACAACTTCCCACGTGCCACCAAGGAGAGGTAGAGTTTTCTATGTACCAACATTTCTACCTGGGCAGATTCAAACTAATAGATGACACATGGAGCCCTTGGTGCAAGCTCTCCCTTTTACCTTCACATCTCAACACTTCCAAGTAGGAGTGAATAGGTTCAAAGAATCCAAGAAGTTGAGGTTAGACCTTGGAAATCTGGACCGAGACTACAAGGAAATCCATAAATAGTTGGTCTACCCTAACAAACTTGCATATGTGGAGAGGTATGTGTCACATGGGTTTCAAATGGTGAGGACCATGACCTTTCCCATCGCAAGAGGATCTTCTACATGCATATACCTCTATATAAGACCCAAAGCTAAGAAGGGCACATACTTGGAGAATGAGATATCCATACCTAAGGACCCAACTAGCAGAAAGAGGCATGCACCCATGCGGGAGGAAAAAGAGCCAGAGAAGAAAATACCAAGTGTGGTGGAAACATAGGTAATAGGATCCCCTGGACAAGTGCACGAACCAACATGTACTCATGCGAAGAAGTCCATAATCAAAGAGAAGACTCAGATCCGAAAATCCATTAGACAAAGATTCATCGGAGGAATAAAATATAGAGTCAACTACACCGGAATCCCGGTTAGGAAGAAGTAGAGGGTAGAAGAAGAAACCACCTTGGAAGAAACCAAGAGTTTAGAGAGGTACACATGTGAAAAGGATGATGATGATGAGAAGATGGTAGTGAAGAAGATGATCCTAGAAGAGATCAAGAGCCACCTATCTTCGATGTGCATGATTCAAGAGTGGAAGGTGAAGAAGAAGAATAGGGGTTCATTTTGTGTGGCACAGGGTATCCAGAGAGGGAAGGCACCCAAGACATAGGAAGAAGTCAAGAGGTCGATAAATAGAAGTAGAAGACTCCAAGCCTTACGCAGGAGCAGATAACTAAGGAAGAAAAATAAGAAACAAAAATATCATGGAGACATTGGTGAAGAGGAGTTGGAACACAACGTTGAGCTAGTATTGAATGAGGATAAGAAAGAGAGCACATAAAAGGACCACGGTATCATTGAGAGCCCCAAGCTAACTATAGTTATTCCTAAGGGCATGTGCATGGGAAGAAGGCATGCGAGAGGAGGAGAGGCCAAGGATGGGTTATATTAATGAACCCAATAAAGTGTTGCACGTGCGGTTCCAAAGCAAATTTCCAGCAGAGGAGCTCGTAGCGATGTCATTTTGATAAGGAGTATGCTTACTCGCGAATAAGGAAGATGCTCTCATGGGCATTTGAGTCCCATCTTGATGAGCTAAAATTTGAAGTAAGCAATGGGGAAATCATAACATTGCCAAAATCAAAAGGAGGTTGGTGAATGCTAGAAATCTGCAACAAACTCAACAAGGTCTCCATTGAGCTTGAATCTAGACTCTTTGGGAGAAATGATAAAACCAAAGATTTGGAGGATGAGCTGAAAAAGAAAGAGGAAGATCAATGTTACAAGGATAAAAGAGCTAAGCCATGAGAATTTGATCAGACCCAGCTGGCAACAAGATTTAAGGAATGAAAAGGCTAGAGTGCACAAATTTTACAAAAAGGTGGAGTCCATTATACATGCCATAATGATGAAGCATCTAGACCTAGCACCTACCGTGTGGAAGTATGAAAATTCCTGGAGTGCTCGAAGGACTTAACAAGAGCCCTCACCATGGATAGGTAGCCATAGCTTTGGAGTCTGCAGAAGAGGTGGCCATGTGCTTAGAAAAGGAGGACAAATTAAAATTTGTGGTGCTCATAGTAGAATATAACAAGGTCCATGTTGATGTGAAGATTGCCTCTCGAATGCTAAGGCCATGTATACGACAACTGCATTGTGGAGATAGGGACAAAGTGGTGAGAATGCTGGTCACCAAGGATAAAGCAAAACTTAAAGAGTTCAAGAGAAAAACAAGGGGAATAGAGCGGAGTGGGAAAATATCCTAGCCAAGGTTGAAAATAAATCCGAGGGTATTGAAACCTTAAGATGTTTAATCAAAAACTAGTTAAAGGAAATATACCCATATATTACACGAAGGATGGATGCTCTGGAAGATGTAGGAAAGGAGTTAGGAAAGATTATTGACACCATGAGCACACAAGGGGATGGGCTAGGTTTTGATCATGTGAGCACCTTGGTGGGTGATCTTTTCTAGAGAAGTGCGCAGAATGAAGTCAATGCCTAGAACAAGTTGGAGGACGACTTTCAAAAAACATTTTCCTAGTTTATTACAATGATGCCATCAATGTCCCATTCTTTCTTCTTTCCCGATTCTTCGTCCACTTATTCTTTTTCCAAGGTGTAAGCTTGCTATGATTCCTTATTCATTTAAGAAGTGTTTATGTGGGTGGAGAATAGGTGTAGTGTGGGGTGATTTGGTCCCTAAAATATTAGCTAAGTATAAAAGGGCGTGAAGGCGTGCAAGGCCTAGTTGAAGAAAAGCAATCAAGGAGAAAGCACATGGGAAAGGGTTTAGGGAAACCCGTGGCATGCTGCGGACAAAAAACAAGGTTCTAGGACTTAGCCATATTGGGAATTTTTGTAGGATACGAGGAAAATGTGACCCGAATGTGCATTACGGAGTGGATACACGGTGTCATCCTAGTGACAGTTGGCCCAGGAAGGAATATGCCATGCGATAGAGGATTCTAGAAGGACATCATGGCACGGAGTGGTGAGCTCAGGCCTAGAGGAGCATGCACTCCTGGAGGACCACATTCAGACACTTGGTGAAAAATTTGAGGCCACAGAGAATGAGTTGGTAGATCAAAGAAGCTATATACACAACTTCCTGCAGAATTAAAAGACACACTTGAACACATAGAGAAAGGGCAGAGCTCTGTAGAAATACTACAAGGACTCTGCTAGTTTGGGAAAATAAGGGTAGGAAACAAGGTATCAGGGGTTGGGAATTATAAATTTTCTTTTATAGACCTAGTTATATGAGTCCAAATATAATGCATGACTACTTTTTCCTTTCTATGACATTTTGTAATGGCCTAATGAATGTAATAAGGTTACTAGTTTATATGAATATGAGCATTAATTGTTCTAATACATACATTATTCTTCATAGTTATTTCTCATTTATGTTTATGAAATAGTATGAATGCTTGTATGATTTTCTTTCATATTGGTGTAATTTATTTTATATGTTAAAGTACTTTGTCTCTGGAATAACTACAAGGATCTAGAAGTCGTTAAGCTCTGGAGGTGCTTGTATGTATTATTTCCTTTCAAAATCTCTCACAGATCATAGATGATGTTTCCCATTAAAATCACATAAAATAGAGACTCAAAACCTGAGCATGCCTTAGGTGAGTGCCTAGCACCCACCGGGTGATAGGCCGAACACTTGAGATTTCTTTCCTTTTTGATGGGGGTAAAAATGACTATTTGATTAGGTTTAAGGAAAAGAAGAAAAGATGAGTTAAAAGAAAGAATGATTTTAATGATTGGATTTAATTTTCCTCCAAGATGAGGAAGGGAGAAGAAGGAGAGCATTCTTCATGGATCGAGAGGAGGGGAAGAATTTTAGAGTATGCATTTTGTAAGAAAAATACAATATATATAAATAAAGCACTTTTCTTTGAGACTTCTCTTCCGATTTGTTTTCCAAAGTAAATGATCATGTATTATTATTTGGATAATACCCAGAATTATTTTTCTTATTTCGCAACTATGAATGTGGGACATAATTTGAGAGAGGAAGTCTCTAACATTAGAATATCCTTTTCTTTGTGTTTTTTCAACTTATTACTTGGTAAGAGCCAAACTTGGATAGTGACCGTGTTTTATGCATGGTAATGTTTAAGGGGTTTTTTATTTTCAGGATGAATAGATGAGAATGTGATCAAGAAAGTGATATTAAAATTCCCATGCATGTTATTAATATGGAATCTAATATATTCGTATACCTTTTTTAGGCTTAAATTGTTATTAAATCGTGTATTTACATATTATCCTTGTGGAAACTTGTGGATAAGTATATATAAGATTTTAATATTGTTTCCTTCATGGAGAGATGATTAAACATGTTTTCTAATTATGATATTAAATGATGAAGCTTTATTTTGTTTGAATGTGTACATTGAAAGCTTATCAACCCTCACCTACGATTGCACATACCTAGATAAGAAGGAACATGTAAGAGTTCAAATGTTTAAATCCATAGATTGACCATACTGGTAAGAAAACCTCTTACATGTCATTGATACATACCTATGTGAAAAAATTTGATCTTTAAATTGGATTTTGGTGAAAATTATATCATTATCTCGAAGTTCTTTTGGCTGAAGTACATACATGTAGCTACAGTTCTAGAGAAAATTCCCATTATCTTTTGATTACACAATGGAAATGCATGAAAATGATAGTATGGTTTTTCTTAAGGTTAACTAACTATTTGTGAAGATTTTTATTCAAAGAAAGAAACCACATATGAGATATTGATGAAAGTTGGTAAAAATGAAGGCAAACACAATATAAGACCTAATGGTGAAGTCCTAATAACAAAGGAACTAGGTTTTATCTATGGAGTAAAAACAAGAAAATTTTCTCTCACTTAGAACCCTAAAATGGGTGTCTAAAAAGGTTAATTTTGTGTCTTGATACCTCATAGGAAGAGATATATGAAGGGAAGTGAGCTTAACCAATCTTGGAAATGCAAGTGAGGGCTATAGGATAAAATGTGTGGGTGAGAAAGGTTGAAATGGAGTTGATATTTTAAATTTAACATACATTATATTGATGGTAAATTTTCCCTAAATATGTTCTTATTTTGTTTTGAGTGTTCTTGAATTTCTCCTACTATAACCAAGAAAATTCTTGGGATTAAAACCACTAGGTGATAGTGTTAACAAGTTTAGTAAGAGTATTTTTGAAGTTATTGTATAATTTTAGTGGTGGTTATAATATTTGGTTGAATATTTAGACATGGTGAATGAGCTAAGTTGTATTTAATAATCCAAAAGAGCAAATGTTGCATGTTTTGGGGAGAAGGTGCTAGTGAGATGTCGAGGGAAAATTTAGTGAACATAGGTGAGATGGTTGTTTATTTACATAGGAATAATTTAGATGGTTAATTTGACCCTAATATAGGTATAAAGTAGATTAGAGGGAATTTTTATATGATTTGGAGCTGAAATAGGTGAAACAAGAAATTAGATAAGCCATTTTGGGCAAGATAAGACCCTCAAATGCAGAGTTAAGGTGAAGTATTTGTTTGTTAACATCTTGATTAGTTGCATGTATTGTTGAATATTAATCTCTTTGTAACATTTTGGTATCATATCTTGGATCTATTGTTGTGATTTCATATTGTGATTCTGAAAGAATGATATTGTGGCTAATAGTTTTGTGGAAGTGTGTGTAGTGGAAAGTGATAGGTGAATAGTGAAGAGAAGTGAAGTTTAAAAGTGAAAGAGAGTGTGAAGGAACCAAAAGACCATGTTTCAATCCTTTGTGAGGTTTGAGAGATAGGAAGGTGAAAAATAATTTTCAGAGAGAGAAGATGGACCAAGAAGAGTTGGTAAGAGAACTAGTGAATTTGTCTAGCCACAAGTATAAATGGACAAAAGAAAAGAGAATCAAGAGAATCCAAGAAGAAAGAGGAATTTATATAGAATGAGATGACAAAGATGATAAAGGATGTATAAATTTTAAGATAATTGATGATGAGAGAACACACTATATTTGA